>BMAO01008934.1:0-121634 GCA_019973975.1 Trichonephila clavata | reverse complement strand
TGTATTTAAAAGCTTTTATTTAACTTACAATGTATGCATGTATGTAATTTGTTCGGGTGGAATCTTGCAACTCAAGTTTGAAGCTGATATCATCCTCCCATTGAGCTGAAATTTTGTATACACGTTTAGTTTGGATGACAATGCATGTTTGACCATTTATATTCCGATATTGCAATTAATTAAAAAGATATTAATTAAAAACGTTTAACTAGTTTTGGGACGCCAACTTGGATATATTTGCATTGTTGTAATAATTTATTGTTACAACAATGACAAAAGTTGGCGTCGAAAATCGTTTTCAGCCAAACTGGAATTTCATGACGTTGCGCTATTGACAGTATTAATTAAATTTGTCTAAAAAATAATTACATTCTACAACGTAAAAATAATCTAATTTCTACAACGTATGTAATTTTTTTACAAATTTCTATCTATTTTCTTGGATTTAAATTCAAAACAAAAAAGTAGAGCTATTTTCCAAGTAGATTGGTACATTGTATACCTTTCTCAACACTGCCAAGTTAAACTGAGATGGAGTATTGAAGAAATTCTTTAAATAATTTATCTAACTTTAATCTATGAAACTCAGACAAAAAATAATTACAGAATCGGAAAGATCATTTTTTTATGTATCTTACCCATCAAAAGGAATCCGCTAGGAAAACAATAAGAGAAAAATATTATCTAGAAATGCAATATATTTTCGATTAAAAAAAATAATTTTATAATAAAATAAAGGAATTTTTTAAAGAAATTTTCTAATTTTAAGCCTACAAGTAATTTAAATACACCTCATTTTATCACCAGTAATCTAAACACACACTACGACATGTGTCCTTAAATTTAATTACAAATAGAATCTGTTAATTGTATTTGAATTTAATTATTTATCTTTTCAAAATCAAGTTTCTAAAGATGATCTGAGCAATTTTAAAAAAAAATAGATTCTTACGTAGAAGATATTCAATGTGCAGCAAAAAATTATCATTATTTGATAAAACTTTCTTTTTTGATTACAAAATGCGTTTTGAGTCTTAAGCATTTTATTGATTAATACAATTATTTAAATGCCTTTTGAAGTTTTTTAATAAACAACTAAAATTTTCTTCTAATATGTTAGAGAAATATATCCCTTATCTTCAAAATATTTCAAATAAATAATATATTCTTTAAGTTTTTCAAAAATAGTCAAAATTTTAATTAAACATTTAATAACTTTGTCATTTATGAAGATAATCTCACTAAACCTTTTTTTTTTTCGTGTGTAGAACAATGTTACCCAAAATCTGCACGAAGATTGAAAAAATTGCTTAAAAATTACGGATTTAAAAAAATTGTGTTTTTAGTCTAATACCATTTTGCGAGAATTAATTCAGCTAAACCAGGGATGGCGAATCAGCGTTCAATGAGTTGAACAGGCTGAGAAACCCCTGTCCAGAGATAACTAAAAAGTAAAAAATAAATTAAATGTAAAAAAACTTTTTTAAGAACAAGCTTTTATTTAAACGCGCTAAAAAGAATAAAATAAACTTTTCCTTTAAAACTTTTTTTACTATCAACTTATAACGTCATTACACAATTTATATGATATAAAAGCTTGTCGCAATATTTAAGTACTCATATTTACTTAGTTTGAATTTTTAAAAACCAAAATCAATCAGGTCAAGTTATTTATTTTACTTGTTTATCTACACAGGTATATCTCGCGACAAGCTTTTATATCATATAAATTGTGTAATGACGTTATAAGTTGATAGTAAAAAAAGTTTTAAAGGAAAAGTTTATTTTATTCTTTTTAGCGCGTTTAAATAAAAGCTTGTTCTTAAAAAAGTTTTTTTACATTTAATTTATTATTGAATTGCCATTATAATGTAAGGGACGGCGTTGCTTCCCAATATTACAATTTTACTTAAAATAAATATTATAGAAAGTAATATATTAACGTATTACACATACAGATATAAAATATTTACACTATTTTAAGCGTTCATTAAACAAAATTTGTAACAATGTGTTACTTTTGCTGAGCGAGTGAGTGAATATTAACGTCCCACTGTTCAGCTACACGAGGGCTTTTGGGGACGGTCCGCGTAATTTTGAACCACGGTCAAGTGACGTGGACGACACCTGAGCTGGCACCCACTTTTGCTGAGCAGAGATCAGCTTAGGAAGGTTTTTTTTCAAATCTCGGCCCTCCAGAGTTCCGGGGCGTTATAAATAAAAAAATCCTTTTTATTAGCTATTAGATCTACAGATTTAAAATTTAACAAATATGTGAAGGGGGGTTCAGTTAAGATATACAAAAAGCTCTTTTTTTGTTTAATTTGCAACTCACGTAAAATTAACTCATTAAAAACTTCTTTATCCTTCAATCTGTACTGTTTAATTTTTCAATTCACCCTTGCGAAAAATGGGTATACCAGCTAGTACTTCTACAAAACTGTATGAACAGGAATTTAATTTTTAATGAGCTCACATAAAAAGGCACGTTAATAAATGTTTTTTGTTTGATTTAACTGATTCTTTTCCACTGTGTGGCTAGTTAGTTTTCATTTTAATTTTTTGTATATATCCATACACATCATTCACATACACTAGAGAAATTATTCTTGAAAGATACAAGCCCTTTGGTCAAGAGTTTACATGCTACTTTACTGATAATAGGATTCATAAAGCAAAACAAAACAAAATGAGTTTCACGCCAAAACAGCATATCCTGACTATTTATGACGACAGCGTGATACAGAAATATATTCTATGGCATATATATTTTGTGAAATCCGTGGCCCATGCATAACTGAGGGAGAAGGCCGTGGAACATAAAAGTCTTAAGGCTCCTTTAGTATGGCGACATAAGCGGTCTTTTGGTGACAGCCACACAAATTCGGAATAAATTCGAACGAAAGGGAGCACAACTTATCTCTCTTTCTAATCTGGCATCAGATAAGTAGCGTCGTTCTCTATGGTGTCATTCTGTGTGGTAATTTCGGCTGCCATCCCTGGAAGAAATCTACGGGTTTATAAAATTTTACTTTGTAATGTATGTTAAATTCCATAATATTTTTAATTATATATATAAAAGAATATAAATGCCTACTCAGCAAAAAAAATATCATTTAATTAAAATTATTTAATATTACAAATTTTGATAAAATACGAAGATAGTTTTAAAATAATTATCTTCGATTATCCAAAACAAAAAATTAAATTATATTTGAAATTTAAAAATAAATCAACATAGACTTTTTATTATATATGAAAGTATTCACATTACAACCGAAATGCATTGAAAAATATATAAGAATATAATATAGTTGCAAAATCAAAATTTCTCCATGCCTTCAAATTTGAGAATTATTCAATAGCATTTTTCACAAAAGGAAAATGTTTTAATTTTTTTTTTTTTGTTAAAACACAAAATCGCATTAATTTTTAAATTTTTAACCAACCCCTTCTAGGCTCATTTTATTTCTAGATTATGGATCAAAAAAGGTCAATTTTTTATGCTTATTTTCAAACCTACCTATCTTTTTAAACATAATAGCATCTCTCTCATTCTCATACAAAATTTCCTAAAAATTAATGTAAAAAAACCTATTTAAATAAATGAATAATATACCTATAAATTTGGCTTTCTGTATGGCAGAGATCATTAGACTTTTTAGAGCCCATTCACACTGACTATAAATATAAAGCTTAGAAGACCTAGCTTTTATCTTAAATTGCAAATTTTATTTATATCTTTGGAATTTACATAAATGATTATGAAATTATTAATCAAAATTTGATCATGAATGATAAATTCGAAAACACTCTACAGCACATAACCCAACATCGCAATCTGGACAGTAGAATCTTTGTTTTTATTCTTACCTTCTTCCCTTTACTGGCACTCTTCGAATAGCAAATAATACTCTGTCGTGTTGGACTAGTTTCCTTCTTTGTTGGGGGAATGTAGTCAACAAAATAGCTCAGAAGAAGGACGCAATTTTCGCAAAAAATTCCACCGAGTGGTTCTTTTCAATTATTCGAAACCATAAAAAGCACAAGCGAAATCATTCGAAAAAGACCGATTGGACAGTGTAAATTTTCACAGTGCTCGAGCTACACTCGGGATGAGCCAAGATGGTACATTTCGCCTGTTCGAGCTCAGCTCGGTACAACCCGGGAAGGGGTTAAAGTGAAATAGAAATGAAAAATCAAAAAAATAATGTATTCCCCCCCCCCCGATTTCTTAAAAGAAAATATTTAGTTCCTGAGTGAATCAGATACATTTAAATACGCATTTAACAGTTGAAAGAATTAAATGTATTTTTCAGATCCTATTATTATTATTATTATTATTATTATTATTATTATTATTATTATTATTATTATATATGCTACGGTGAAGCACTGAAATCTGGAGAATGTCGACATTCACCGGTGAATGTCAACAAACACATAGTCGCTTGGTGTATGTCCGAAATATTTGCTAAATACCCTTATTTCTGACTTTCACCAGTGAATGTCGACATTCACCATGCACTAATGGTGAATGTTGAACATGCCCGAGATTTATATATTTTTCTCCGTAATTCAGTCGCAATAAATTTTTCGCCTCTCTTTCTGAGAGGAATAACTAAGAACTTAAAACACACAGTACTTTCAAAATGAGAAAGGAAAATTATAGAAGTTAAAAACTTACTTAATTATACAGTACATTCAAAATGAGAAAGAAAAATATTTAGAAGTAAAAACTTACTTAATTATACAGTACGGTTCTAAATGAGATAATAAAATAATAGTAATAAAAAACTTACTAAATTATGTGAATCAAATCTTATTTATTGCAACAACTTAAACTATTATGACACTTTGAATTGCACAAGAGGCCCTTGCTTTTGCAACTGCATTTATTTGTGGAACACTTCCTTTTGCAATGACAGCGTGTATAGCCTTGCTCACCGCTTCTCGAATTAGCTGCAGCTGCTTCTCTCAGCGAAATTTCTTGAAAATAAATCTTATCTATGGAAAGGAGCTTTTCTTTACAAATTTCGAACTGATTACGTGTGTAAAGCTGCTTGAGGGTACCATTTTCATTCGCAAGTTTATAGAAGTCGGAGTCTTCTATTCCAACAACAACCGCTAACACATTTCGATTACCTGTACTACCACGGTCGACATCAGGGACTTGTTTTCGACATCCACCAGAGCATATCTGTGATTGCCGACATACACCGGTGAGGGTCCGAATGTCCAAGTATGTAATGAAATATATTCGATCTTTCACCGACGTATTTGGTGTTTGTCGACATTCTCCAATTCGGTCTTTCACGGTAACATATATATATATGTCAGGTTTGAAAAGATTAACTTTAAAATTAAGGGAGTAATAAATAAAAATAGAACGAATTCTTTATCATCGCGTAAGGATTTGTGGGTAAGTAAGCCTATTTAAAGGTGGAGCGAGCGAAGGCGAACGCATACTGGAGAGAAGTAGCTGTTGAACTCCTAACCGGATTACCGTCTATTGTTCTATAGTGTTGGCGCCAAAGGGACGCCATATTGGATATTAGATTATTATAGAAGAAATAAATAAGAGTTAACAATAGAAGATGCCTCATCATTCAACCCGCAGGCCTGGGGCCTGTCATATATATATATATATAATATAATATAATAATATATCATATATAATATCAAATTTTTTCAATCGTTACTAAAATACTTTTTATTCACCCACTGAAGCTCAAATATATTCTTTAAACTTATAGTGGATGACACTTGATGTATAAATAAAGTTTTTTTAAATAATTCATTGACAAAATTTATTTTTTAATTTTAAGTTTAATCTGCGTTATTTCTTACGTAGTTAGAACTATCTGCAACAGATGGCGCCAATACGTTTTTCTGAGGAATTTTTTCTTGGCTTCCCAAATGCATTTTATTAAACTTGTAGTGGATGGCACATGATGTATAAATACAGTTTTTTCAAATGTTAATTTAGATTAATTAAATTTAAAATACGGGAAAAAAATTCTTTTTTGGCCTGAGTAGGAATTGACTTAGAAATTTTTTTTAATTACTTCTTTTATATACAGATACATTTAAAATATTTACAGCTCTGTAAAATAAATATCTTGTACATTTTAATCTTTATAAATTTACCGAATTTCGATATCGTAAATTTCTTACCACGCTGTCCAATATTTCTTAAATTATAAAATTTAATACAATTAAACAAAAACCGACCTTTGTATTGTGATATTTTGAGTGAAATCAATTTTTTTTTCTCAATAAAGCGTGTCTGAAAAATAATCACGCACATTTTCCTCACAATAGAGAAAATTCCTTGCAAGAAATAACTTTTCATTTTCTAGCTGGAAGAACCATTCTCATTAACTAATTTAATTATCGGAAAGATTCGGTTACTTTATAAAAAGCTTTAAAATTAATTTAATTGACTAATTGAATTGATGTTTTTCTCCGGACTAATTTATTCTTTAATTGGTTTTCAAATAGGAACAAGCTAATGAGAGACATAATAAGAAGAAAAAAAATGAAAATAATTAATAAGAACAGATGAAATTGATTAGCCCAGAATTAACCTTTTTGATTAAATTAGTTTTAGATGAATTTCTCCACGTAATATATTTATGAACAATTTACATTTCTCTAAGATTTAAAAAAAAAATGTTGCATCATCTTCTGATTATGTTATTTAGTATCTCGTGCCTTGTGCTATTTTAAGAATAATCTGGTAACGTGCTAAATGAGCTGGCAACATAAATTTTAATGAGAAAAGAATTTTGAATTAAAAGATGGAATACATTAAAATAATTCAAGTAAATCTTCAAACATAAAATACAGAACTAAATTTTTATTTGTTAATTCAAAGTGGATATAAGTGTTATAATGATCAATTTTTCATCCACATTAAAAATATTACTAAGTAATTTATACAATGTTGCTAAATTTTACAACTGAAAAATTTGTGGTGACCTGTAGTTACCCCTTACATTCAAACCTTCCTGTCTATCTTTCAACCCAGCTAGAAGTGTCGAAGGAACTAAATAATCCATCTAATTTGATTTATTAATTCTTATTATTGATTATGAACAAGCACAACACAATTCTAATTAAGGTATATAACAATGGTAGAGTGCAGAGGTGAGATATACAAATGCGGGGATAATATTACAGAACTTCAACTGAATCTAAGATAGCTTAAATACGCTCATCTATAACTACGCCGAACACTAATAATAAGCTTTTACTTAATCAATTTTATGATATCTTATTCCTTAATGCTTCGGTTCCTTCATGGATAACTTCAGGCAATATCTTTAGCTGGATCAATGACGATGGCTCCACGCTCCATAATATTTAATTTCACTGGTTTTCAATTTTCACTAACCCCTTCTCCTTGCACACATCAAACGTATCAACCTCGCTTAACTTGTCAACAACTACGGGTCGACAGCTCACTTTCTTCACTTTACTTCACTTAACTTGACCCCTTACTTCACTCTCCTTCAACTCGTGAAAACCGAATTTATATAATATTCCTCATTTACATAAATCACGTTTAGTTTCTCGATGAAGATTGGTTGAAATAAATATTTTGATTTAAAGATAAAAGAAGTAATCAGTAGAAACCCGTATAGATCCTTCACAAACTTACTTCTTACTGTTTAGAATTGAAAATTATTTTAATGAATATATTTCTGTTTATCGTATTGTTTTGTTTTTTTAATAGTTTTAACAATTTACTTTCTTAAAATATTTTCAAAAATCATTGAACAAAAGTACTCCTGGGCTCACTTATATTATCTGATAGCATGAGATACGATTTTATTAGACTTATACGAGGACTCTGAAATTTTTGAGATATTCTTAGGTTTTTAAAGTTACAGTTACAAACTTTTAAGAGTGTTTAAAGTAGTTTCCTCCAGCATCCATGCACTTTTGTAGACGAGTTTTCCACAAATTATAAACGCCTCAAACCATTCATTTCTTGGAATTGATGAAAAAAATGCATTTATTGCTACATCAATCTCTTCTGAATGAAAACGACGTCTTTTTTAGATTAAAAAACAGCCAAAAGTCACGCATAGCTAGATCAAGAAAATAAGGTGGATTTTCTAGCATTTTAATTTGTTTTTGTTTAAGAAACTCAACTGTTAATTCGGCTGAATGGGAAGATGCATTGTCATGGTGAAGCATTAGTCCCCTAATATTAACCTCTTGGAGTACTTCTGGAAGACATTTAATGGTATACCAGTTTCCTGTTACTGTCTTCTGTCCTTCCAACTTGATGGCTTTGACCAATCCCGTACTTCTGAAAAAAATGGCGTAGAGATTATTTTTTCATTGCTCGTTGTCTTTTCACCATTGTTGGTGTAGGTTCATCTTCAAAAACCCATACTTTACTTTCTTTAAGTCAAAAAACTGTAAGTACTGTTGTGAATTATGGACCAGGTGGTCTGAGTGGGTGGAGCGTGGTTGACACCACCTTCAGACCCCACGTGGTCTATCTCGATAGAAACCATATGTAACGGATTCTGTCTCAGTTGAATCTTGAACTTGGCTTCAGCATAACTGCATGTGCTGTTGTTTTATCGTAATTCTTGTCTTCGGCGTACCAGGTGCCATTGTTTACTAGGATCTTTATCTTGAATATTAGAATTCTCTTTAGTTTCAGTCTAATTAATGTAACAATTTGATTTGTTAAACATTGTTAAGTTTATTGTTACCAATAAATCCAGGAAAAGACAATTCTAGGACTCCAGAATATTATTATTATTATTTTTAACACCACACACACGCAACAGAAAATTCACCACAAGTACGTTTCATCACCCGTTGCAGTTTTTTAAAATGATACGGTGGCCACCATCATTTAGTAATTTAAGGGTTTCCTTACTGATTATGACACACTCTTCTCTCTTTTTGGTGCTCAGTTGGATTATTGGCAACCCAACGGCAAACTACTTTTTTCAAACATAATTCTTCATGAATAATTTTGTGTGTGGCTGTGGATCTAATATTAAGTTCCTTCTTTATCATTTGGTAGGTACATCGATTATCATCTATTAACATTTTTTTGTATGGTAGACACATTATCCGGGATTACTGCCGACCGCGCGCGGTCTTCCTGCGTGTTCTTCATCCTGTAGAGATTTGCGACCACTGCAAATTTTTTTATACCATCTGAATATAGTAGCACGACATGGAGATTCACCACCAAATGCTAATTGCAGCCGTTGAAATCATTCCTCTTGATGTAATCCAGCTTTAAAATCATAGAAAATCATAGCAAGAGGATGTTCTCGCATCAATTCCATTTTCTCTTCTGTCTAACATTTATTCTACGCTAAATAACTTGAAGTGTCAGTAAAAAGTCGTCTGTTGTGTTAAAATACTTTGTATTTTCAAATTAAGTCGTTAAATTGTTTCGTATCTTCTCGTCTGCGAGTAAAATTTCAGAGTTACTCTCGTACGCATGGATCAACTGGATTCTTGGAATCCTTGAATATAAATGAGGCACAGTAGTTCAGGTGGGGTATATTTATTAATTTCTAAAATAAAATTTTAATACTAATAAAATTGCTAAAAATACACATCGTTTTAGTGTGAGAAATTGGCATTAAAACAATATAATAAATTTATTGAATTAAACATATATGTAAAAATGACAATGATGTACTTTTTATTTCAACGTTATTTGAATGTAGACTTTTTTTCTCAATCGGCTTATGTGCATTAAATGATAGATATCATAATCAATGATATGCATAAAACCTTTTTTCATTTTCTGTCTCGCAGTGATTGTGTTTAACGTATATATGTAGTCAAAATTCTCTACTAAAGAGAGATGAATAATCACTAATCAACAAAACTGGAGGGGAAAAAATTAGGTCTCCTTTGGCCTTGATAATAGCTGCTACACGACGAAATATAGTTTCAACAAGTTTGCTGCGAAAGCAATCCACTAGAATGGCTTGCAAACATCAGCTAGAGTTGTCTGTAATTCAGCAAAGATAACTGGTGTTGTGTGATATGCTTTCACATTTCATCACAAAGGTACTCAATGGGATTTAAGTCTACACTTTTAAATAATCAATGTCCATCCAACCAGGTAGTAGCTAATCGGAAACTGTGAGAGGAGCAGGTTTCTTGATAGCATTTCCATGTGGATAACAATACAACATAAATGGATGCAAGTGATCCCTCAGCAATTATACGTACCAAATCGTCGTTGATGGAGGTTGATACAAGTACACAAATCCCAAAAAACTCCAAGAAAAATCACCTCAGACAAGCAATGAGCTGCCATGACCTTATTCGTTTCTGAAACAGAATGCAAGATCCATGGCTTCATGAGCCTGGCGCGATATTCTCAATTTCCCTTCGGTGTAGAATACTTGTAATAGAAACTTATCATTCTATGCTAATCGTTTCTAGTCCTCTAAAGCGCATTTTCTGTGTTATCTTGCAAAACCAAAACGTGCAGCCCATGTAATGTACTGAGCACAATGATACTCTAGAACAAGGGTGGGCAGACTTTTCCAGGGAACGGGCTACTAATTTTTTCAAGGTGTTGCGGTCCTAGTAACGTAGGTGTAGTGAACTAAAAGAAAGTCTACAATACAGTCTACATTTTACGAACCTCTATCTTGCGTATTTCTCTATTTAGCGAACTTTTTTGTAACCAAGAACATTTTATGATTTTCTTCGTAAAATCACCTCCAAATAAGGAAGAGTAATTTCTATTTAACGAAATTTTCTCTTGTGATTCTATTTTTTCCCTCTCCGTCTATTTAAAATATTTCTAGTCCTTCATATGATGAAATGATTATTAGGTTTTAGTGAAGGCGGTCATCCCAAAATGTCTTGGTAGTCCACCAGTTGATCACGATCGACTTAATGCTTACCCTGACTCTAGAGAGTCTACGATTCCTGAAGTCCATATCGTGAAGTGATCGCTGCACGGTCCACTTACTGACTATACGAATGACGTCTCGATTATGCTGGGTGGAAATTTGAACTAACAATTTGCTTCGCTATTTACAGATGAGCCATCTCCCGCTATTCTGTTTACATGTTGTTGCTTCTTTGCAGTTTGCCCGATCGCTAATTTTTCCCCATCATTCGTTTATTCTTTGTTTTCTCTTGATACTGTCGACCTTGAGAATTCTAGTTTTCTGACAATTTCGGAAACACAGAAGGCTCCATACGTGGTGTTCCTACTATTTGTCCTCGATCGAAGGTGTCTAAATCAGATGTTTTACCCATACTTGGGGATTAAAACGGCTGACTAATATAACAACCCCAGTACTAGCTATATATGCAGCGCCCTCACGTGCGTATATATAAATGAGGTGCAGCACTACTCAAATTGCACCCAGCCCCCAGGGCAGCCAATAGGAGCCTATGTTCCCGCTACCACCGACCAATCAGAGAGCAAGCTCTAAGCTCTCACTCATGCCAAAAAATTTCATCTCTACAGCACTCAGATGAAGAATCATGGCACCCGGATGCCATCTTTTCAGCCAATAGCCATGATTCCTGTTAAGCAGAAAGAAAAACCCCACCATCTCCATGCCCAACACCAAAGTCAACCAGGATATGGGATTGAGGACTGTTTCACAGTCCAGATGCCCACATTACAACGCCCATTCAACTCAACTTGGAATTTAGCTATCCCTAATTTTCAGTGGTACTTCAGTATTAAAAGATGTTTTAAGATAAGAAAAAACGATCATGAATATAGAATTTGAATAAGAACTTCTGTAATAGAAATTTCAATTAGGACCTTAGTATGATATTTTCAATCAATTGACTAATCTGTAAATTATATTTTTTTTAAAAAAGAAAATCAGAAAAATAGAAGGCTCATACAGTATTTTTGTCTCATCTATTTTATATACATTTGTTTGTATATCTATTCATTTATTTGCTTGTGTCTTTTATGTATCTTTTGATCGCCGAAAAATGTAGTTGGTTGGTTTGAATTATAATGTTTCTTTTGATTTAAAAGAGAATGATTATTGTCCACTCTGGCTTCGTAATTCTGAAATCTAGCCAATTGAAGAAGACGATTCCTTAACTGAAGCATTATTATTCTAAATTTCAGATTGCGCTTCTTATGAACACGATTTGAATTGAATTCTCGAAGCAGACCTCATTATTCTTCATTATATTCTTTTTGAAACTGGTTCTCGTAAGCAGTTTGAATGAAAGGAACTGGTTCGTACCAGTTATTAAACCTTTGAACAAGATCATCCAGATACTACAATTGTTCTACTAATATTTAGTTTTATTTTTATGATTGCGTTGTAAAATTTGACTTTGGATTTAATATATGTAGTTAAATAGATAAAACTCTTCACATTTACGGTTCTTAAGGTATCCGACTATATGTGACGACTTTTTTTTTTAAGAAAATGGAGATATGGGGATTTTTTTGTGGTTTTTAGATTTGTTTAGTAGATTTTAAGAAAAATATGCTAAAATTAAGAAGAATATGCTAAGAAAAAGAAATTATTATTACTAAAATGGAAAAAAAAAATTGGTAAAAATTTACAAAAGAATAACATAACGGGGCTCATTCTGTACCAAAATCATATGAACAAATTTTCAATTTTTCAGTTCTGATGTGTTACTATGTTATTAATTTTCGAAATGACTTTCTGGATAAGAGATATTTTAATTTTTCCAAAAACTAGAGCACTTTATCTTAGTTGTTATTTGAAACTGCATAAAAAAACAGTGATTATATTAACATAAGAGACTGTAAATTTTGTAATAAAACAGTGATTAATAAATCTGAAGCTTAAGACACTTCTACTATTATACAGAACATACACAAAAAATTTCAGTTAATTATTTTCAAAACTTTTTGAGCAATCGCTGTCACCGTTTGAACATTTTTATAAAAAAAAAAACACATTTCGGCTCAACGTGTTTTAAAGTATGACATCTTGCTTAATATAATGGCATCTGCTTTTACTAAAACACTTGTAGTTTTTTTTCTAGTGAAAGAAAATAATAAACTTGGTATATTTGTAAAGCTAATAAGAGGGCCTATAAAACAAAATCATAAAAGAATTTATCAATTTTTGGCAAAATTCACAATTTAGGGTAGTCGGATACCTTAAGTTATATGTTTTCTGAACAGCTATAATTATTGTAGATATCGCATCTTATAATGTGTTTATTAATTGCACTAACCAAATAACACATACATTAGTGAGAAAAAAGTCAAATATATATATATATATATATATATTTCCTTTGTCCTCTTTTGTGTTTGTATGTGCTTACCGTTTGTATGTCATTGTAGTGACCCCTTCTTCCTCAAGTTGCCAACAACATAGAACAGGAATAAAAGCGCTTAAAGACTGGCCCAAATATGGATTTCTTTTCGTCTCAATCATCTAACGCGTTTACGGCATGACTGCTGATGATTTTATTGGTGGTTAAAATAAACACTCTAGTCAAGGTCCACAGCTGGCTGCTGAAGTGGTGACACAGGAATTGAACACTAAATGGCAGCAAAGCTGACACTTCTGGTTGATTATGCATTCATTCCATGAAGAGTCAGAATAAGACATTCTCAATAAATCACAAGTGATTCAAACAGCAATAGCTCAAGCGTCAACCAAACCCACCATCTCAACATGAGACTACCCACAACGTCAACGTAAAAACGTTACACAGAAAAAAAATCAATTGCAGTAATGACTAGAAAAACAACCTTCTCTAAGTGTCTCTCAGAAAGTCCATCAACAGCAAAAACATCTTTCTTCTCTGGGAAGGGGATATACAGTTACCCCTTCTTCCACAAGTCGCAAACAACAAAGGACAGGGATGAAACAGCTTAATAACTTGCCCGAATAGAGATTCCTTTTCGTCTTAGTCGCTTAACGCGTGGAGATTACTCCAGCAGGTCGACTAGTTGGTGATTCAAATATACACTCTTGCCAAGGTCAACAAATGGTTGCCGAATCATGATTAAATGATAGATTCTCCACTCAACACAGAGAAATTTTTTCAAAGTCAAGCTTCTGGAACAACATAAAGATATCACTTAACACATGTTTTTGTTGTTTGTTATTAAAAAAATGCTCATCGTACTTTTTTTTCAAAGTATATATTTATTTACAAATAAAAATTCTGTAACACACATCATTTCGTATCAAACCATTTCCAGGTACTTTGGGTGGATTTAAAAATAATCAGTATAAAAGTCCCGTCATAAGGAGAAACTATTTAAACTTACAGAAGTCTCGTCAATTCCGCTGCACTAAAAATAAATCTCCTTCAGTATTTTTTGATTCTCAGCGAACTCTCTCATCCGGTTCTTTTACTAATTTTCCAGTTCCGGAAAACTTCGAAAAATCAGCTAGTTCTGAAGTTTGATAGAAGAGAATTAATTTATTCTCTTTTAAAATGACAAAAATGTTCCTCTGGAAAATTAAACTCCTTTTCCTAAGAAAACTTGATGCTCTATAAAGCCCTTCCAAAAGTCAAACATCTCCAGTTTGATTTTAAAAGCACGGATGAAATTTTTCTGAGGCAACTAAAGTTTAACACCAACTTTTACACTAATGCAGAAGCGGTAATAACTGAGTTAGCAAAAAATGAATGTTACACGTAAGCTTTGGGGGTGAATATATGTATCTATATTTTTTTTTATTTTCTTTTAGAAGGCAGTCCACGATTATTCGCTCAGTGTTCCTCTCATTTATGCGAGCCGCCAGCACAAGTCGTCAAAAGGGACATTCCACTTTGATGGTACACTCTTGGGAAAGCTTTTCCAGTTAAAACACCTTTATGGTTGCCAGATTCAGTTTGTGTTTTTACCCTCCGTAATTAGTTTCGAAGCACAAGACCAGGAGGAGCATATTCGCTTCACTCCACTTCGTAAAGCGTACGAAATTATTTTTCGTCTTTTGTGTTTAAAATGGAAGACGATCTTTTTATATAAGAACCGAATAAATGTTATTTTTGGGACCTCGCTCTTTTTCTTTCTCTTTTCTGGCTTTCCTGCTGTCGAACTTTTTTATGACTTCGTCGCCTAGAAAAAAAATGAAAAACAAATTTTTATTTTTTTTTAATCAATAATTTTTTTTTCTTCTGTCTTACTCTCTGGTCTTTGTCTCTTCCCCAAATCCACGCCGGATGTAATAATACTGAAAGCAAAATTCGAAGAAAAACATAAGGATTCTTTTTCCCAGCTTACCCTAGAGCCTTAAAAGTTCAAACAATATCATTTAAGCAAAGAGGTGTGAGTCTTTATGCTTTCTTTTTAGAAATATATTTTTAGTTTTGACATAAATTAATTTACAATATTTTTTATATTTAAAATTTATCAAGCTAAATTCCAAAAATATTTAATAAACTTGATAAGTTTGACTCAAAATATTTAAGTTAGTAAAATGAATATCCATTAAATTTTTGTGATAGCATATTAAGGAAAATAATGTCAAGGGAATTTTAAGGATTTTTATTTTTAAGCTAGTGATACATCTTTTAAAAAAGTTTGGATAAAAAAAAATTGTCATAATTTTTTTTCTGATTTTTCTATTGAAACTAATTAATCCTTCGAGGAGTTTAAAACATTTTTTTTTACATATAAATACTCTGGGTTTTTTAATATTATTTTTAGTATGCTTAAGAAATTATGTTAAAATCCTTACTTTGTATATGCTTGTATGAAGTCGTTAATAGAGAGAAATTCCCTCTTATCTTAGTTATAAGAAAATAAACTTTAAAGATTCTTATGCAGTATAAATAAAATAAGACTTTTAAATTTGAATAATTTATGTCTAAACACATTTATTTCTGTCCATTAAAAGAGTGAATACTAATTATATTTACATTATAAATTATATTTTGTTGTTACATTAAATTACATGTTCACGTGTTATAACTGCACAGTTACACGCGTAATAAATAAGAAAAAGTATATGAATTCAGTTTTAGTTTTATTAAACCAGAATGATTTTTAAATTATGGTTGCGTTGAATTTTTAATTTCCTTATAAATAATAAATAATCAAATCAGATATTTTTATGCATTTATAAAAAACGTGTGATTGTTGAAGTTTTTTATTATCCTTACAATTTTTTTTACACCGAAACCATATCCAACACATTTCAGCTCGAACACACATGTTTACAGTGGTGTAACGAACACTCCAACGTCGCGTTAGTGCCAGGATTTTAGGGGGTTCAAAGCCTGACTGACACCAAGTACGTATAGTTTTGCAATCCTTTCTCAGATCCGGTTTGGATCCCAAAAACTGACTTTGTAGGAAGGCCCTAATAATTTCCGTTATGCCAATGCCTATATAGGACAATCCATACCATTAAAATATGAAAAATATCACGAAGTGGAAACCCAAATCTTATTAAGAAGGCATGCTAATCAAAATTTATTCTAAATTAAAACCAAATGCATGAATTAATGAAAGACTGCGTAATTTAAATTGTCTTATATAAATACCAAACACCAACCATACAGAAAAAAAAATTTAAATCGGTTGCCGTGAAACAAGTAAAGTAAAAAAAAATTTAAGTCAATTCCTACTTTGAATGGATGAATCGAAAGTATTTTATAAAAGATTTAAAATTTGAACAATATATATTTCAAAAATATACACAAAATAGAGTTATAAACCTAAGATAACTATATAGTCATGATATATATATATATTTTTGTAAATATATATATATATATATATATATATATATATATATATATATACATATATAAAGAGAAAGAGTGAACTAATAGTAGGAATTGAAATAATAACATGATTTGTCTGCATTGTTGTAACAATGCACACCCGGTTTGGCTTGTTTGGCTGAAAAACCGATTTTCGACACAAACTTTTGTCATTGTTTTAACAGTTACATTGTGTTACAACAATGAAGACGAATCTAAGTTAAGCGTCGTAAACCGGTAATTACTTTAATTAATTTAACTTAATTAATGAATTAATATTTGAAAAAAAACTGTATTAACATTGTGTCAATCAGTACAAGTTTTAAAAAATGTATTTGATTTTGATTGGATGAATAGAAAGTATTTTATTATAAAGATTGAAAATTTGAACAAGATAAATATTTTTTTATAAATAAATGGATAAATATATAGAGAGAGAGTGAGCTAATAGTAGGAATTGAAGAAAATTGGAGATGATGATATAGAATAAGTATAAATCCTTCATTCTGATAAAATCGTTAATGTAAATGAAAAAAAGGATCGCAACAGCCTTTAAATTAACTAGAATAAAATGAATAACAGCTGGAATGAATAACTTGTGTACGATATTTTACATGATTTGAAATATAAAAATTATCATTTTTCTACACGAATTTTCAGATGTTGAAGTATTCTCGATTATTTAATAATGAAATATTTTCTATAAATTCAAGCCTAAATGATGATTAAAATTAAATAAATTGCAAGTTTATTTGTCCGTCACTTATAAAAAATAATTCTTAATTATGCATTTGTATATTACAATTAATTGAACCATAACTGTATTTTTAAAAAAAACAGATTATTCGCTAAAACAGGTTTTATGTATATTTTCTCAGACTGATATTAGGTAGAATCTGTTGGAAAAAGCGTACAAGTATGGATATTATATTTAAAACATATTGCGGCTGAATTACAGTAGATCTAAATAATTCAAATAATAAGTTTGTAGAATTCATATCAACATTAGAAACATTCGAACAACGAAGCGTTATGGATACTTTCTCAGTTTTTTTCATTGCTGTTACTTATTCCATCTTATCAACAGTAACATCAGGCCAAGATCCTCGAAATTCATCACGGCAAAGGGCTAGATGTACACCTGTCATTAACCATAGCTTTGTGCACCATAGAGGTGACGGTGCGATTTGGCTTGATCCCCCCCCCCTATTTTGTTGGAGAACACTTTGGGGTGGTCAGGGGACTTCCACCTCTTTTCCCCTTTCAACAACCTCACGAGAGGACTTGTGGCTTGACGGCTATTTAGAGTACCCCCTTGCAATGAAGGCACTATATGTCTCATTTTCATACCAATAAATAAATTTAAAATATAAAGTAATAATTGTTGTATTAATTCAAAGATAATTTTCCTTTCATTATAATCCTTTTTCTGCTTTCCATTTTATCTTTACAGGTATGTGGATAGAATAGAATAATTTAATTTTATAAATAGAACATAAAAAATGGTAAAAACCAAAAAAATGATGTAATATAAATATAAAATTCTATTTATATAAATTATGGAAGCACAATGTTCACGCCTTTGGATTTTTAACAATTACACTTGAATAAAATAAGGCGTAAAGTAAAAGTGGCATTTCTTGTCTTTTAATTCATTTGCAAATAAATCTCTAAAAAATATCTCTTTCTAAATGCTTGAATGAAATAAATTGTGTTTTTTTGAAAAAATACACTTGATTTGGAATTATTTCTCCATCGGAGACTTTCTTCAATGTTTGCAAAAAGATCAAAATATTGCAATGTAATTTATTTATTCTTTAATTTAAACTTACACACTTACACGCCCTTTTCACTGCACATTTTGTTTAATTTGTTCTCAATTTTTCATAACGCATTCACGCAGATGTTGAAAAGATTTTCAAAAATGATTAAAAGTATCAATGAATGCCGCCACAAGGTGTAAGCTCTTTCATTATTAACAAAAGGCAGAATCTACAACTGTTATTATTTTTACCACGTTTTAATTGAATTTACAATTCATCAGACTTCGCTTTTTGCTTGCTAGTAAAAAAAAGCAAAGTAAAAATATTTCGATTTTTTGTGAAAATGTTCTATTTTCCCTCATTGAGAATTTATTTTTATTCACAAATTAGAAAATTCATTAAAAATTGCAATAAAGTTTTCCATATTTGTGTCTTTTCGGGTTTTAAAGCTAATGATATAATTTTTTTTTATTATTGTCATTGAACTCAGATGAAATAATTATCGTACACTACAAGTAAGTAAAACAGAATAAGATAAATAAAATAAAAGTAACACAGCAAACGTTAATAAATAATGAAGTGACAAAAACAAATAAGTTACAAAGACAAAAATACATTACAAAATAAAACAATTAAGAAACAAAACCAATGCAATTAAGTTACAAAAATAGAGAAATGAAAAATTTAAAAAATCAGATCAATAAGATACAAAAAAAAGTGAAGAAAGCTTTACTTGAAACAAATTAGGCCAGTTGATTTTAAGAGCATGCAGTTTGGCTTTCGGGTATTTTCCCTCTTTCTTAAATTTTAAACAAAAAAGGATAAATTTTGCTCCACGCTTTAGTCACCACCAACATTACAGTCACAAAGTTTGGAAGGATACAGGTTAAATCTATAGAGGTACTCTTTAAAATTACCATGACCAGTAAGGAATTGCGTGATTTTATAATTTGTAAAAAAGTGGTCACAAGATAGTCTTTGTGAAATGGTTGGAAAAAATTTCTTTGTCAGAAGAGAGTGAGCTGAATTCGCGTATATTGAAAGTTCAAAGAGACAACGTTTTAAATTTACATTAATTTAGATTAATGTTGTGTATTAAATTTCATTATACTGAGAATAAAGTAAGTTTAGTGTAGTCGGAATGACGTGTCATCCATATAAAACTATCTTTTAGATTATTTACTAAAATTTAATGGTGTAAAAAATTGTTTTGGAATCAACTTGTATTTGATTCTGGCGCACAGCGTCTATTTATATTTGAATTTCTTTCATCTTAATTTCTAAGTACTAATTATTGAAGACATTAGTTCTTAAGGAAAAATCATGCGTTTTTAATATGAAGATATTTTAAGCACAAAATCAATATATCCGGACAAATATACTTTTAAGTTTCATTGCTCTATATATATACTAGCTGGTACACCCATTCTTCGCACGGGTGAATTGAAAAATTAAACAATACAGGATAAAGGATAAAGAAGTTTTTAATGAGTTAATTTTACGTGAATTGCAAATTAAACACAATAAAGGCATTTTTGCATTATAATCAAGCTGATAAAAAAGCATATATTTTTTTTTAAAATTTTAAATCTAAAGGTTAATAGCTTGATTAAAAAAGTAATTTTTTGATTATTTTTTTTATTGAAAACGCCCCTTAACTCTCTCTTGCGGGTCGATTTTTGAAAACACCTTCCTAAGCTATCTCTACACAGCAAAAATAACAATTGTTACAAATTTTGTATAATGAATGCTTAAAATAGTGTAAATATTTATATTTGGATGTGTATACATTAATATTACTTTCTGTTGTATTTATTTATGTTAAAATTATAATATTCGCAAGCAACGCCATTCCTTACATTATAATGCGATTCTATGGAGCATAGCTAAATAATGGTGATAGAGCCAAGTTGGCATAATTTTTAGTGACCACGTTGACAACTTGGCGATTGATTGAACGGTGCAGAAGTTTATATGCAGTAGCGCCAACTGGTGGAGAGCTGCAACAAAGAGGATAGCATAAAAACCTTCTCCACAAAAATTACATATACTTGCCAATTTTCATAGTGATTGGTTGAACGGTGTTGTAGTGAAGCGATTTCTTATATGGAACCCTCCATTTATATATTTAGAGAGAAAGATTTATTCAGATTATTCATTATTGGAAAAGTCATTATTGGTGGCTAATAAAAAAAAGTGATGTGTTATCAGTCAATTTTTGCTGATATTTCACATGCCGTATCTCTTGTGCTCGAATTTTTCTCAATGTAAAATCCTCAATCATTGTTACATTTTTATAAGAGTAATTAAGCCAAAACCTAGAGCCCTGTAAAGTTTAAGAAATCGTTTCTTCCTTTTTTTTCTTTGTATTTTTTCACGTGGTTTAATTTACAAAAAGCAATGAAAATGATCTAAAATATCCAGAAACCTTATAAACTTCTACAAAATATTATCATAGCGCCTTATGCTTTATTCTTATTCCAACAAGTTTCAATAATTTTCCCTAGTACGTTACTTGGATATGATCTTAAGTTGGATGTAACGTTAAATCATGATTAAAGTCTCTCTACTCCCTCTCTCCCTTCCAATACATTATTTCTAAATGGTGGTGCTCAGAACATTTTAAAGATTGGGGAAGGATAGTAGCCTTAGTCCAATGCTTCTAAAATTTTACTGTTTGCGACCTAACATTCACCATAATTTTCATCGTTCCTGCCCCTCCCCCCCCCATTTGACCCCCCCCCCAGATTTGAGATATTGCGGATTGGTGGTCTTTGAACTCTGAGCTGCCTTCCCATGACATCCCAAATGTGTTCTATCGGATTGAGATCCGGTCAGTTAGGCGGGCAGGACATTAACTGGAATTCAGCATCATGTTTCTAGAACCACTCCAACACAATTTTAGCCTTGTGACACGGGGAGTTGTCCTGTTGGAACATTCCATTTCCAGCTGGAAAAACAGACGCCATGTAAGGGGCAACTGGTCAGCAATGATGTTCAGATACCCTGTAGCATTCATAGTCTGCTATACACAACCACGGATCCAGAGACGCCCAAGAGAACACGTCCCCCAAGCATAATACCGCCACCACCAGCCTGTGTATGACCTACGGTACATTGAAGGAGTAACTGTGCGCCTGGAAGACGGCGCATCCTGACACAACCATCGGTGTGATGAATAACAAACTATGATTCATCTGACCAGGCAACTATCTCCAAATGATCCATGGACGTTTGCTGCGTAGCCCATATCCAATAGTGTCCGCTGAACAGTGTGCTCCGATACTATTCTACTTGGCCTGCATTGTATTGGGCTGTCAGCTGAGCCACTGTCTGGCTTTGGTTTTGCTTCGCCATGCGAGACAGTCTCCGATGACCTTTTTCTTTGATAACGTGTGGACGTCCAACACTATAACGTCTACTGCTGGTTTCACCGTCATTCATCCACTTTGCATAAGTACTAACAAGTGTAGATCGCGAAAAACCCACGAGTCATGCAGCCTTTCCATCACACACAGAATTAAGTGAAAGAGTGATTCTTCAGACTCTCCAGCAATAGTTATATACCACTTCCACCTGATCACGTGTCTTTTACGTCATCCAGGCGAGTTCATTGCAAAATGTAGGTGTGGTTATAATGTTTTGGCTCTTGAGTGTATGTTTTTCAGAAGTACGATCTTTTCTGTACACTGCTATCCATAAAACTATTCCAAAGGCTATCGAATACGATAAAAGGACCTTGACAGGGTGTGCGGTGGCTTTGGGAGCGAATTGCGTAACTTTTAATTGGCAATTAAGGGATTAATTATAAGCTGAACAAATTATCACGATAAGTGTTAATTTTTGTAAATAATTTTATATATGCCAGACTACATGGGGTCATTGGTAATTATTAAACTTGTTCTTAACTTAGTTTTGTTAAGTTAATTATCAAATACATTATGCATTGATACATTTATAAGTATATTATATCAGTGTAAATGTGTATTTTATTTTTTATTATTTCAGAATGTATTTTCTTTTCTTTCAGTAAATCAGTACTTTTTTTAAAAATAATCTTTTGATTTAGACTTTTCTATATGCTCACACCCACCTAAGGAGGTGGGCGTGCCCCACAGTTTGAGAAAAGCTGCCCTCTCGTCCGTCAAAAACCTACATCCAGTGTAAAAATATTTCAAATGAAACAAAATTCTTGAGGTGGAATTTTCTTTGCTTGCAAGCTTTATTATACGATTTCCTTTATATATAGTTCTATTTCCAACTGACTCTTTTAAAGAAAGTTTGCCCAGTTTCTTCTCTGTCACAGATAAAATATGGAAACAATTTCATTTTTCCTATGATAAAATTAATCGTTGATATAACATTCGAAATTGCAGAAAATTTAAGTGACCCAAACGAATATAGTTTAAGAATATTTATTTCAAACAATGTATTTCTAACAAGTTTATTTACATGTGTTTATTCATACAATTATAAAAATAGATAATATAAAACGCTAGTATCATGATACTAAAAAAAAGACTTACAATATTAATATAGTCAATGTAACCCAGTTTAGTGTTAGTAGTAAATTCTAAATGGGGAGGTCAGTAGCTATTTTCCATCCTAAATTTGTAAGAAAAAATTGTTACAATTTATTTGTAGTTTTCGCGCATATGAGCCAACTTATTTTTATGAAATATGTATAAAAATGTTTGAAAATGTTTAGCCCTTAAAGATGTAGTTCTACTTTTATTTATTTGTGAACGGATAATGCCACTTTTAGGTATCCTACTACCCTAAAATCGGGAATTTTGCCCAAAATTAACCTTTTTTTATGATTTTATTTTATAGGCCATCTTATTAGATTTATAAAAATACCAAGTTTATTATTTTCAGTTCACTAGAACAAAAACTACAAGTGCTTTAGTAAAAGCAGATGCCAATACTTTAAACAAGGTGTCATACTTTAAAATACGCTTTACTCAAAATGGTTTTTTTTTTTAAAATGCTCAAACGGAAACAGCAATTACTCAAAAAGTTTTGAAAACAATTAATTCAAATTTTTTGTGTATGTGCTGTATAATGGTAGAAGTGTATCAACCTTTAGATTTATTCATCACTGTTCTACGTATTGCAATATTTACGGTTCCTTATGTTAATATAATCATTGTTTTTTAAGCAATTTCATATAATAACTAAGTTAAAGTGCTCTAGTTTTTGTACAAATTAAAATATCTCTTATCCTGAAGGTCATTTCAAAAAATGAATATTATAGCAACACGTCAGAGTTGAACAATTGAAAATTTGTTCAAAACTTTTCGTACATAATGAGCCCCGTTTATGCATTTTTTTGTAAATTTTTACCATTTTTTCCCCATTTTGGTAATATTAATTTCTTTATCTTAGCATATTTTTCTTAAAAAGCACTAAATTAATCTTAAATACCACAAAAAATCCCCATATCTCCATTTTCTTTTTAAAGTTGTCGCAAGTAGTCGGATATTTTAAATAGTTTGCATAGCTCTAGGAAAGAGTATACCGTAAATTTTTGAACCTCTGTTCTAAGAAATTTATTAGAATAATACACTTCATTAATGTTATTATTATAACCTCAAATCAGAAAATTAGATTTAAGATGCTATATCATGCAACATAGCACAAATAACGAATATTATCATTCGTAACAAAACATGGTTCCTACAGTGGTTGCGTAAATGAGAGTTCTGGAGCCTAAGAAGCTCTAGAACCTATGAAGAAAATAAATTACTTCTTACGAAGGCTTACACTTCTTTACCTCCCATCTCCTCTTGTCGAGGTCCTCTGCAAAGAGAAGCAGATAGGCTCCTGTTTAAAGTTTTTC
The DNA here is from genome assembly GCA_019973975.1 of Trichonephila clavata. Taxonomy (NCBI): domain Eukaryota; kingdom Metazoa; phylum Arthropoda; class Arachnida; order Araneae; family Nephilidae; genus Trichonephila; species Trichonephila clavata. The sequence continues at coordinate 97,310 of BMAO01008934.1, read as the reverse complement.
TGTCTTCAAGCCTCAGGGCACAAACACACCCTTGTCTTTGGTTACCATGGAAACGGATCCAGCTTCGGCTACATTCATGGAATACCACCTTTTTTTCACTTTCTCTCTCGTTTAGTTTAAAAATTTTCTTTCTTTCTTTTTTCCACTGTTTTTTTTTTTCATTGTTACTTTTTCCAGAAGAAATTTTCTCCGGTTTCCTTCATGTAACTTACTTCGGAAACTGAAAAATATTTTTACGAAGTGAAACTCCTTCTCGATGAGAGTGAAAGAGATAGGGGGAGAGGAAAAAAAAGTCTTTGGAAACAGTTTTCTTACCGGTTCTTTTGTCAAAACAGAAGACACCAACATGGTATCCCTTTCTTCCGCGATCCTTAAAAATAACGCTTTATTCTGTAGAAGGAACAGGAAACAACCCTTTGAATACTCGTTTCCATTTAACAATTACTCAATTGTAAATCGTTGAGTAAAAAGGGAATGTGTTTGTTAAGTTTTTGTTGAAAATTGAACGATTCCTCTTTTGGAGAACGATATTTAGAAAGAAGAGGACGACGCAAAGAATGTTAAGAAGGACTTGGATGTTTTATACTGAATGTATTGAATCTTACCTTAATTGAATTTAAATTTCATTGAAATGTAGAAGGGCAAAAAATTGTGTCAGTTTCATCTAAGTACTAAAGAAATATTTAAACTAGAAGAAAAATTGCTGTGGTTATATCTTTAGTAAAAATCCATAAATTTAAAAATATCCTCTCGGAAATATTTAGAGAGAGAGAGAGAGAGAGAGAGAGATAACTATCTCTTTTAAACACTAGCATTTAATTTTTTTTAAAAAATAATAATGTAAATAAGTGATTCTAAGATGTCAGGTAAATTATATTTGATTTGGCATTAGGAGAAATATCCATGTCTAAAAAGACAAAAATATAAAACTTGTGAATGGGTGAGAACAAGAATTTTTAGGGTGTCCGAAAAGTATGGTTACACTTTCAAAAATGAATTTAAAATAAACAAAGAATTTCGCTGATGGTTTCTTATGTTCCATAAAAAATAGTAAAGTTTATGTTTAAAGAAATGCACAAACTAGATAATGCAACGTCTACGTTTTGCAGCGAGGGAGACAGAAAATTATATTTACATCATACTATAGAGAGCTATATTACATCATACTATACACAAGAGCTTTTGGCGATGGACCACGTAATTTTAAACCATGGTCAAGTGACGAGTTGATCTGGCAACCCCTCTCCTAACTTCCTCACTAATGGTGGGTCGTTTGAATCTCGACAAATTTAATATGCATCAGCTTCCTCTGCAAGACAGGTCTTCAATAGTACCAGGCTTGAACTCATAGCATACCTGCCACGAGTCAGTGACTTTGGCCACTAGACTACCGGGCCACTCGCGTTTTGCAGCATTCTCGCTTCAAAATGGCTTCATCACAAGAACAAGCGTAAGTTGTAGCGTGGTTTATCGTATTTAAATCTGCATCACATGTACAGTGTAAATTTCAGACTACCTATAAACGAAATCTGCCTTCAAGATCCACAAAGTGTGATGAAATATTTCTGACGATAGGTAGTGTGTATTAGATCAAAATCAAAATCTCGCCACTCTAACAGAAGTTGAGATGATTTGAATCGTATAGACTCGATGTGTTGTGGGCAACTCAGGGAGCATTAATTGAAATCGTGTAACAAAACATCCTAAAAACTGAACTGAACTCAATGGCGCAACATCCCATGAGGGCCAAGGCCTGCTGTGCCTATCTCAACTTTCATGACCTTAGGCGCTGGGGTGCATGGGCAGATGTTTCGGTCAAGTGGTCAGTCTGATGCGAAACCCCCAGTTTTCAGTTCCCAAACAAGCTTAGTACTCATTTTATCGGCCCACTGAAGGGATGAAAGGCTGAGTCAACCTTGCCCAGCCCGGGATGTGAACCCCGGACCTGTGGTGTGAAAGCGCGATACACTACCACTCAGCCACTGAGCTTACATTCTAAAAAACTTTGCTATTTTCTCTATGAAATATAAGAAACCGCAAGTGAATATCTTTGTTTGTTTATTTGTAATTAAACTTTGAACGTGCAACTATATATTTTGGACACACTGTATTATACATCAAACGTTGAATAAACTTCTGAATCATAAATTTTTTGGTATTTTGGTCGTTCAAACTTCGTGTATGTTATTCATTTATCATTAAATTATTAAATTTAATTCTTATAACTTTTTATACAACCTTGGTTTTAATTTACTATGCTTCGAAATTGGATAATGTATAAATTATCAGTTTTGATGAATTTTAATTACGAGTATCTTTGAAAAAAAAGAATTTTTCCATTAGAATATTTATCATCCTCAAATTGGCTTTATTGGATATCAAAAAAGATATTGGTTTTTAGCTACTATGTTAAAAACCTTAATATATATTTACATTTGCTGTAAAATTTACATGGACATAATCAAAGATCATTCCTAAAGTAAACCTTTCACATTTCTTTCTCTTTTTTTTCCTCACTGACAGTGATACTGCGTATTATATAATTTTTAAAATGTAGCAAGAATTTGTTAGTAGAAAATTGCTGTGAAAAGTATTAAGTTAAATTTGATTTCACAATTTAAAGGAAATAGGCCTTTTTTCAAGCCATTTATTTATCGTCCTAAGTATTAAGAAAATAAAAAGGAATAACATATAGAAAGTATGCAGAAAAATATTTTTCTTTCGAATATTTTAATCATGTATTTTTATTCTTTATAATCTACCTACACATAAAGCTATTTGAATCGGCTGATATTTCTCAAAATCATGATCGGATTAGCTCGTTAATGTTGATAAAAGTTATTCAACTTTCTAAAAGTCATCCTAAAAGTTTGATCAATGGTGTGTTGCACCGAAAAAAGATATTCGATAACTAGACCCGATTAATTTAGATAGTTACATACTTTTTGGTTAAAAAAAAGGATTCCTATACATCATTAATCAATGTCCAAAAATCAGTGATACCATGATAAAAATCAATAAACCATGTGTCAGTTTAAAAGTGAAATTGTGTCAAACAACATGGACTCATTAGGTAGTAGAAAAAGGAGTTTTAACTCGTCAAAAATTGCTTTGTATCTATTTAAGTATCCGACTGCCCTAAAACTGAATTTTGCCAAAAATTGACAATTTTTTTTATAATTTTATTTTATGGGTCATCTTATTAGCTTTATAAGAATACCAAGTTTATCATTTTCCGTTTACTAGAACAAAAACTACAAGTGTTTTAGTAAAAGCAGATGCCATTATATTTAAGCAAAATATGTCATACTTTAAAACGCGTTTTACTTGAAATGTGATTTTTTGAAAATAATCAAATGGGGTCAGCGATTGCTAAAAAAGTTTTGAACATAATTAACTGAAATTTTTTCTGTAAGTTCTGTATAATAGTAGAATTGTTTTAACCTTCAGATGTATCAATCATTGTTTTATTACAAAATTTACAGTCCCTTATGTGAATATAATCACTCTCTTTTTAAGCATTTTCATATAGTAACCGAGATAAAGTGCTCTAGTTTTCGTAAAAAACAAAATATCTCTTATGCTGAAGGTCATTTTAAAAATGAATAATATAGCAACACATTAGATTGAAAAAACTGAAAATTTGTTTATAAACCTTTGGTGCAGAATGGGCCGCGTTTATGCTATTTTTTTGTCAATTTTTACCCATTTTTTCCCATTTTAGTAATAATAATTTCTTTTTCTCTTCTTAATTTTAGCACATTTTTCTTAAAATGCACTAAACAAATCTAAAAATAACAATAAAATCCCCATAATCTTCTTTTTTAAGAAAAAGAGTTGTCGCAACAAGTCGGATACCTTAAACATGGTGCCGTTTTTTATTCAAGGGCTTTAAACTCGTAACAATTGTCTTCAGGCTGGAAAATGACTCAATATTAATTTCAGTAAGTGATTGCAATACAATACAGTTGATTTTTATTGTTAATTAGTGACGGTGCATCATTAAGCTACACAAGGATTTTTAATGATGATCTCGTAATTTTTAACCTTGATTCAGTGACTAGGATGGCATGAGAATTTCCGGATTTTGAGGTTCGACAGTTTTATCGCGTATTAGCCCTCTACACCAAAGGTGTCGAACTCATCATCCACATCGAACGCTTTTGCAGCCCGGTCAGTATATTGGCACGCAACAATATACAAGGTGATTCATAAAGAAGTATACAATTTCAATGCCCTATTAATCAAAAACAATTAAAGGTATTATATGTTACTTGTAACAGAATTTTATGGGATTATTTAGAGTTTTGTTAGAATTAGTCACAAATGTTCTATGAGGGAACCCTTAGTCACACGACATACAATGACCCGGTGATCCATTTCAACCTAAATTCATGCTAGGGTATCTGAATCAATTCCATTGATAGTGGTTGTGATACGCTCAACTTCGCAAGATCAACGGGAAGGTTACGTACTCAGGAAGAAATCATAAAGTGTTGTCAAGACAGCCATTCGCAAGTGTAGTCATTGGAAAGGGGTATGTTGTACTCAGCGACTCGTCCAATCCATAAGTGAGGGAGATATGCTCATCGAGATAACTTTGAACGTTGACCGACCAGTAAGGTGGTGCATCATTCAATAGGAGAATGAAATTGGCAGTGTCATCCTGCAATTGTGTAACGGGTCTATCCGTGAGCCTTCGCTCGTCCTCTTGGGGTAAATTTGTTTCTTTTAAATGTTTTTCAGTTGAAAAATTTCGGCCGAAGAAGAATGCACGGTTTATGTAAATAAAGGGTTATATGTAAGCATTAACTTTTAGGTACGTGAAGTCAGTGGTTAGTAGTTAGTGTAAAGTTGTTGAGAGCTAGTCGCGAGTTACTCGACAATTAGTTGCTAAAGGATTAAAGATTAGTCAACAATATAGAATTTAATAACAACGACGGGAGGTCGAACAACTGGGAACGGAGTTACGGTAATTTAGACTTTAGACATCCAAAGTGTCCAAGAGTGAGTTAATTGAATTATAATCAAATATTAACCATTCTTTCTGCCGTGCTTTTGCTCCTCTACTTTGTGGAAGCTTGCATTTCCTACCCTGGGTTGTTAATTTAAGTGAGAGAATAATAAATTAGAATTGTTTTGATTATAGCTGATCTTTCTTCTAACCCTCAAACAACAATAAATGCGACTGCACGTTTATTACAACTGTAGCATCAATCAGAGTTAGGCCGCTGTAGCCAAGTGGTCAAGGCATCGGATCATGGCTAGCTTGTTATGAGTTCGAGCCCAGTACCACTGAAGACCCACCGAGTAGAGAAGCGATGCACGTTAAATCTGTCGAGAGCTCAAATGTCCTCCCGTTGGTGTGGTGTGGTAGTTAGGAGAGGGGGTGCCAGCTCAGGTGTCGTCCGCGTCACTTGACCATGGTTCAAATGACGAGGTCCGTCGCCAAAAGCCCTCTTGTAGCTGAACAGTGAGCCGTTAATATTCACTAACTCACTCACTGATCAACCAGAGCTTACATCCAAAAAAAATGACTCCCGTGACATTTTGCTAAATTTAAGGACTCAAAATGCCTTTTCCACTGCAAACGCAGCCAATATGACTGACTAGTCACATGACACACATGATATTGCCTACGTCACTACCGTCAGGGGCGAGACACAAACTTAAGGAGTGCATTTAACTTACGGTTCATAGGTGGTGCTTGTCTTTGATTGAAATTGTTTTATAGCATCTAGAAAACGTGTACTTCCTTATGAATCCCCCTGTATATTAAAATATCAAAATTTTCCCGAAATAGGAATGTTAGTAGCAGCGCAGAGATGTCAAATATTTTACGACGTAAACATTAAATGTTTCTTGTTCTTTTATTTATGTTTATGTTAATGTATTATTCAAAACAAAACTACGTTTTTTTTTCCGGACCACTTAAAGCAAGTTTTGTTTGCTTGGCCCAAGTTGGTTTTTGAGTTTCAATTTCTTGCTCTACATGGTGTATCTTTAGTGTTACTCCGATTCAACAAATACCACGCTATATACGAGTTTACGGCATTTACCATCCAGCCACTGAAACACAAATGCAGTTCATGCGTGTTTTAAATTTAAAAACATTTAATAACTATGCAATTTTTTAATTTGATAGACAGAAGTAAAGCTATTTTAACATTGGTTTTATTGAAGAAATGTCTAATTCTTTATAAACAGGTAAAAATGAATTGATTCAAATATGTTTGGAGTGCGTGCGTGAGAGAGAGAGGTGAGAAAAAGAAAGTGCGTGCTTTGGTGAAAATTTGCATTAGTGAAATCAAAATAAATTTTATTTATATTTGAACAGTTTTGTTCCTAAAATTATTTTTCATCTCTAGGTTAGGAAAACTGTAATATTTTAGTATATCTGTAACTTTATTTAAGTACAACTTTATTGAACTAAAAGTACAAAACTTTAAAAAAAAAATTTAATGAAAACTTATTTAAATAAAAAATATTTCCAGAACTATGTTATGGGTATTTTTCTATTCAAATGAACTTGATGCATAAAAATTTTCATTTCCTGAGAATTTCCCTTGTATATAAATCATAACACCTTCATTAATATGAAAAATTCATTGTTTAATAACACTTAACTAATCACACACATTTTACTTCATCATTTTTATACTGTATGCTATTATAAATTATGCATGATCCGCTAAAAGACTGCCGATAGAAGGGAAAACTTAGAACTTTTAGTATTAAAATTTGAAATTTCGTAATGTTTGAATTAAAATTATCAACATTAATCTGGTTTTAACATCTATTGACACTCCGAGCAACAACTAAATGCATGTTTATATGGTTTTTTTATTATTCAAATATATTACGGGCTGTACAAGATCATGACAAAATATAAATACAATTCAATTGAAATAATTAATATACAATCACATTACTTATGGATAGTATTTGTATTTACTTAAATTTCAATGTACTCGATTTTTAACATTATTTTAATTGTTTACATCATTGTCATCATTAATTTCAACAATATTTAGACTTTTTGTACTTTCAATTATTTCATTTTGTTCTAAAAAAGATACAATAGGCTTATGGTAACTACAGTAAGAAAGGAAAATGTTTGATTCAAATTTATCTAAGTATCGCGTAAAAACCGCATCGATCGTCGTTTTATATTTTGTAGTACTGAGTTTTCGATCATTGGACATATTTAAATTAAGTGTTTCATTTGAAAATTCAGTTAGTGGTAGATTTTTATCATCTGCAAAGTTAATATTGAAGTCTCCACTTAAAATCATCGGTACATTATCATATTTTTCGACAAATCTTTTTTCGTATAAAATTGTTGTATCTGTCTCATAGATTTTCCAGGCGAAATATAAACGGCAACCATTAATATGTATTGCCCATTCTCGGAATCGCAACGAGCAATGCACAGTATATACACATTGAACTTTTCATTAAATCCATTCAATTTCAATTCTAAGATATACACAGTACTATACGTCAGCTGTATATATACAGATATATTGATATAAGAATGTCGGTGACGCGAACGCACGAGATTTCACCCATCCAAAAAGTGTCTAAGGCGAACAGCACACTGCGCGTGCGCCAGTCAGAGCATGTCGGTGACGCGAACCCATAAGATTTTCCCCTACCAAAAAGTGCCCAACGCCGCTAAAGAAGTTTTCACTTCAAAAAATAATCGAAAATATAAAGAAATAAACTTGATTTAATTAATTTCACATATCCTTTAAAAACAAGTACAAAAATGTTATAACAATACTTTTTTCAGTTTAACTAAATTATTTCAGTCTTCCTGAAACAAATATCTTTCAAAATTACATACCCTCTAGAAAAACCCTACCTTTTGAAACATAAAACGAAACCTAAAACACTCCGTCATCAACGGGCAACTACCTTAATCTCAACACGTCTCCAAAAACACATACCACTGTGCCACCGAATCTAACTTCCTTAGAAACTGCTGGATGCATGAAAGATAGGGGTGGGGTGGACTGTAAATTTATCACGTTTCCTTGGTTACCATCACCTAAATCAGTGGGAGAGTTCAGGGAGTCCCCTGTCTCATCCGTCTTCCACTCCCTAAATGACGAGTGCGATTTTTTCCACCAACAATACCTCTGTCCAAGCTCTGTGCGCTGACAGCAGACCATCTCGCCCGCTTATTCCTCGGTTAAGTACGTGGAAATGGTCCCGATCGAATATTGGCCCCCTTGTTCACACAAAACAAAAGTAAGGGACGTGTTTTCTTTTTTCTTTCTTCAAGAAAAAACAATTGGAAGGGGCGATAATTTTATTGCTGTTTTCTAAAAAGTGATTTCGGCTTAGGAGTTTTAGAAGAGGCTCTGGATTTTAAGAGTCATGTGTACTTTAGAATTCGAGGTGATGGTTTGCTTTATACATAGGTTTTGCCTTTATTTGTGTTTGATTTTAGGCTTACCTGAGAAGGATTCCTCGGAGAGGTAAACCGAGATTATTTTTATAATTTGTTTTAAAAAATGATAAAAATGTTCCCTGTTGTCCATTGGGATGTTTTTGAAACTTTCTATCGTTCCATTTGAGGATGAGAGTTTTTAAAATTAGAACTAAACAGTTACTTTATTTTACGCTTTCTTTTTCGTAAATCTTATATTGAATGGTTTTTTATAATTTTTGTTAGAAATAATCTTCAGCGGTGTATGTTGTATTCCGCTGAGTGCTATAGTAAGGATGCTCTTAATATTTTTAAATCGAATTATTTCAATAAATTTTAATCATCTTGTGCACCTATACATGGACCCATTTCTGTAAGTTCTTCATAATATTTTTTCTTTAATTTCAGTTACTTTTAATTGATTCGTTTTACATAGTTCGAGATCTTCCAATATGGCTATACAGTCGATTCTCGATAATTCGAAGTTGAAAGGACCAATGAAAAACTTCGAATTATCGAGAGTCCGAATCATCAAGAGGTTAAGAAAAAACTTCTGTTTTTTTTTCAAACACATTTAAGTTTTAAATTATGTAATAAAACAACAATTGTACATATGTATAAAATTATTTTAAAATATTTTTAAAAAGTACATATTATACAATATAAAAGTTATATACGGACTTAAATAATCATGTATTAAAAGAATACATTTATATTGTAATTCTCTTTCACGCCCACCAAATCTCTTCCATTCCTCATTGAAATGAAATCGTTTCGCCCCCGGTTCCCTCAGACACTGTCCCCAGCATCATTGGTTCTTCAAAGCAGGGTCCAGTGCAGCCCACGCCACATTTGATGCCACATGCTGTAAGTCACACAGATAAGCCATAAATAGTTATGTCAGTCCGACGCAAAAAAAACACAATCCCACGCATCTCTTCTTCACAATAGTGAACCATTCTTTCTGAACACATGAGTAGAAAACCACGTGTTAAGCGAAAGATATGGATGACTGACAACAGGTGCGGCCATAACTATCCAATAGAAGAAGGATAGCAATAAAGATGTCTTTTCGCCTGAGGAACCGGGAAACACAGAGAAGGGCTAGCAGACAAATGGTCATCAATGAGGCTACGTTACAGGGGAGACACTCAGAGACAACACAATGCAAAACTTGTAAACTCCCACATGTTTATTACAGGACTGCAGATTACAGTGACAGTACGGATTGTCGCTAGTTTTATGACATAATTTCGAATTATAACGTGTTGTAATCTGGTTGTACGCTGATTTTACTTCGAAATATTGAGTTACCAAAATTTAATGTTTTAGTTCGAAATATCAAGAGTTTTTCTAGGGACTGAACATATACTTCGAATTATCGAGAGGCTCGTATTATCGAAAGTTTGAATTATCGAGAGTCGACTGTATATATATATGTAAATGTAATTCATATAGAATAAATAAAAAATAATTGTATGTGTGATGTGTGTGTAGTGTGCGTGTGCATGCGTGCGTGTGCGTGCGTGTGCGAGAGCGCATTTGGTGAAAACATACATCATCTTATCAATTATTTTGATAATGCCCAGGCAAATATACATCACATATCAAGTATTTCTACTTTAATATTCTGTCATTAACAGGAGCCCAAGGATTCCCCTATTTTACCCCCCATCGTGTTGTTATTTCTGATTGACTTCCGACTGACTCATGTAGCGTATGGAGTAAAAACCTTTTGGGTACTTTAATCATATTTTACTGCATTTATATAATTATCTAAGTATGCATCTGCTTAAAACTTTAAAGTATTATTTAGTAGCATGTCTCCATAAACACATTTGTATAATCAAGTTTAGAAAACTTTAAACCCATTTAGAAATGCATAATATAAGCTCACAAGAGATGTTATAAATATTTTGAAATTATCGAAATCAGAAACATATCAGATTTTCGTAATATTTTGAAATTCAGAATCAGAAAAGCTGTCATTAGGGGTTGACATTTCACGGGCCATTAGGCAGTGTTTTAAGAACAGATTTAAAATAATACTCTCAGTACAGTTTTTTTTTTTTTGTTAGAAAGTATGATCAAATGAATAGTAATTCAATACAATGTTAAAAATGTTTTTATGCTACGATATAATTTAGAAATAGTACTCTAAATATATTAAATAGTTTAAGATGTTAATCATGTGTTGTTTTTCTTAAGAAAAGTCCGAAGAATAAAAATCAAATAGGCGTCTTAAAAAGAGCTAGCTTGAAGACACGCATAAAAATGAAAAATATAATAAAAACGTTAAATTTTCTTAAATGTAAAGAAAACAGGAAATTTAATTTTTTTCTGTTTGACGTTTACAGGATAAAAAGTTATTCTTACACACAAAATCGATTACCACAAAAAATAATTTGAAGATTTGAAGTGTCATCTATAAAATCAAGAAGATCAAGAGGGAAATACATCAATCTCCATATCTCTATAAAAAAATTAAGAAAAACAAAACTGCTTTCTTATTTTTGATATTTTGTACTTCAAAATACATTGTGTTAGTATTTAACAATATTCGTAAATAAACCAAACAGAAAAAATTCTTAAAATGTTTCAATTTTTATCTTATAATTAATTTTGTACACATATTTAAAAGTTCTTAGGTAATTCATTCCTTTATACGAGGGTAAAGTGAAAAATTTTCAGTCTGACAATGAAAAACTGCAATTTTCAGTTAAAAATAATTTTATTTTTCTAAATAATCCTCCTTGACTTCAACACACTTGGTGGCCTAATCTCCCCAGCATCAATATTTCTTCCCGAAGTGAATATCTGGAAGGCTGTGAAAATATTCATCTACAGCCCTCTCAGCTTCTTCATTGAACGTGAAGCGCTTCCCAGAGACAAATTTCTTCAAATTTGAGAACAGATGGAAGGGTGCCATATCAGAAGAATAGGTAGGATTGTCATGCAAATTATACCCCAAAACTCGCAGTTTTCTCATTTTTCTTAAGGAAGCCCATCTGTTCGGTTATCACGATCGTGCAACCACTCACAAGCTTTTAATCGTAAATTCCAAGAGCCTGGTTCGATTAACATGGGGCAAAACTCGGCAATAGGGGATACAGGGGAAACACAATTATCTTGTGTAAAGGATTAAGGTTCACCCTCTCCCAGTCTTCTTTCTTCTTCTTCTTCTGCAGCCGGTTACCAGTCAATATGTCTCAGTCAGCTTACACCATCTTGATCTATTCGATGCTATATTCTTCCATCCGTTAACTCCCAAGTCCTTCGACCTCTTTTCCACTTTATCCATCTACCTTGTTCTCTCTCTTCCTCTTTTCCTCTTTCCCTCTGGAGTTTAGAATGTTATTTTCGTAACAGGATTTTCATCGCTATATTGAAACCCATGTCCCAGTCATCTTATTTGTGGGAAGCCTTGATCACTTAGACTCTATGTTGGGTTCTCCGTATTTCGATTGAAGCTCAAGGTTGTATCCTATTCACCAGATTCCGTTTTCTCTAACTGCATCAAATTTTTTTCTTAAGATTTTTCCATCGAAAGGCATCAGTTTCTCTTTGTCTTCTTTGTTAATTGCCCAACACTCGCTGCCATACAAACAATTGGTCTTACTGGACTTCTGTACTGCTTTTGTTTTTTTTATGTATTTGATTTATTATTAAACTGGTTTGTTCGTGATAATCTTGTTATTTTGATTTCAAAACACACACACCTGCATGTGTGTGTGTGTGTGTGTGTGTGTGTGTGTGTGTGTGTGTGTGTGTGTGTGTGTGTGTGTGTGTGTGTGGTGTGTGTGTGTGTGTGTGTGTGTGTGTGTGTGTGTGTGTGTGGTGTGTGTGTGTGTGTGTGTGTGTGTGGTGTGTGTGTGTGTGTGTGTGTGGTGTGTGTATGTTTTTTTTTGTTATTTATTGCATGTGATTAACTTGAAAGAGAGATAGTGTGCACATGGACGATTTCAATCTCATAGAACAGAAAACTAGGAAACGCTTTCTGCTCATGTTAAGGCCAAAAAAACCAAAGAAGAAAAAGCAGAAACCGCAACACGTTAATCTAATAGAAAGCATTTTAATAACAAGTTTGACATTGTTAAAAGCACACAGACTAAAGAAATTGTTCAAAATTTCGTTTCCTTCTGAATTTTCCACGGTTACAATAGACTTCTGGTTGTAGAGTTTGGCTCCATTTGAATTTTCCGTGCCTACAACAGACCTATGATGGTTGAGTCTGGTTCTTTTTGAATTTCATGTGGGCACAATAATTCTAAGAAGCAAAGTTTTGTTCCTTTTGATTTTTCTGTTGTCATTATAGATCTATGGCTGGCGAGTTTGGCTCTCTTTTTCAATTCTCTATAGCAACAATTAACCATGTCGAAATGTTTGATTTCTCTAGCACCTACTGCATTAAATCACAAATAAATGTACTGTATATCCTACTGCAGTGATTCTCAACCACTATGTCACCAAATTCTGTAAGTGTGCCGCCAATTTTTTTTAAATTATTAGTTATACTCTGAGAAAAAAAATATAAAAAATCCAGAACCGAATCATTTGGCCGTTTTTATTGAAATAAACTATCCCTAAATTTGTTATTGACCATTAGACAACATTAGAGAGAGATTTATTCATTACTTTCCAAATTTAGATATAAAATATTTGATTGGGTTCATAATTCATTTATGATAATGGATACATCTGTATATAAACTAACTCTGAATGGAGAGATAGAACTAATTTCACTCTGTAATAATCTTGATTTAATTTCAAACTTTTTGGAACTTTAGGCGATTTTCGCATAACAACCAAAAAGTTTTTAAAATATTGTTACAATTTTCTATATACATCTTATTTATTTGAATTCGGATTTTGAGCATTAATATAACAAGTAATATGAAAAAAAAATATAAGTCAATTCATACTTTGAATGGATGAATAGAAAGTATTTTATTAACGATAGAAAATTTGAACAAGATATATATAAGGAGAGAGTGGACTAATAGTCGGAATTGTAAAAAGAGCATAATTTGTCTGCATTGTTGTAACAATGCACACTCAGTTTGGTTTAAAAACCGGTTTTCGACGCCAACTTTTGTCATTGTTTTAACAGTTACATTGTTACAACAACAGAGACGAATCTAAGTTGGCGTCGAAAACCGGTAATTAATTAATTAATTAACCAGTAATTAATAAATTAATATTTGAAAAAACTGTATTAACATCAAGTGCCTCAACTACAAGTTTTAAAAAAATTTATTCGAACTTGATTGGATAAATAGAAAGTATTATATTAATGATTGAAAATGAACAAGATAAATAAATAAATAAATTCATATTTATAGGGAGAGAGTGAGCTAATAGTAGGAACTGAAAAATGAAATAAAGACTGAAACTTTTAAATGTAGTTGATGAAATGACAGGGAATAAACATGTTTATGAATAAATATAAACGAAATTATCAAAAATCATCAATCTCAAATTTCACACTAAATGTGCGTGTACTCTTACACTTAGTTTGTAATATTATTTATACTCAAAAAACACTTTGATGTTTTTGCCGTACATATTATTTTATTTAGCATTGAAAATTATTATCATAAATAACTTCACATAGTGCACCGCCAAATTTTGAAATTGTTAAAAGTATACCGCAATAAAAAAAAAAGTTGAGAATCACTGTCCTGAATTTAAATTACTCGCTTAGCGTGTTATGGAACTTTTTTAACTGTGGTACAATGCTGATTTTTCCTCTCCTTATTTCATTATATTTCAGAATTGATGAGATTCTCATCAAATTCCCATTATTTACCTCTAATACAACGATTCAGCATTTTTGTTTTAAAACATTCCAATAAACTTGCATGATTTTATCAATCGTATGAAGGATAGGACCTTTCATCAGACATTTCGGCACATGGCTATCCTACAGTTTCAAATCAAATTTGTTCACAATAATATGCTAGTCTGATTTTAATAGCACGTTTTTTAAGGTATCCAACTACCCTAAATTTGTGAAATTTGCCAAAAATTGACAATTTTTTTATGATTTTCTTTTACGGCCATCTTATTAGCTTGATAAAAATACCAAGTTTATCATTTTCCGTTCACTAGAACAAAAACTAAAAGTGCTTTGGTAAAAGCAGATGTCATTACTTCAACCAAGATGTCATGCTTTAAAACGCGTTTTACTCAAAATGTGATTGTTTGAAAATAATCAAACGGGGTTAGCGATTGGTAAAAAAGTTTTGAACATAATCTTACTGAAATATTTTCTGTAAGTTCTGTATAATAGTCGAATTGTTTTAACCTTCAGATTTATCAATCACTGCTTTATTACAGAATGTACAGTCCCTTATGTGAATATGATCACTGTTTTTTGAAGCAATTTCATATAGTAACGGAGATAAAGTGCTCTAGCTTTTTTAAAAAAGAAAATATCTCTTATACTGAAGGTCATTTCAAAAATGAATAATATAGCAACATGTTAGATTGAAAAAATTGAAAATTTGTTCATAAACCTTTGGTACAGAATGGACCACGTTTATGCTATTTTTTGTCAATTTTTACCCATTTTTTCCCATTTTAGTAATAATAATTTATTTTTCTCTTCTAGCACATTTTTCTTCAAATGCACTAAACAAATCTAAAAATAACAAAAAAATCCCCATACCTCCTTTTTTTAAAAAAAACTTTTCGCATCCAGTCGGATACCTTAAATTGCATTTATTAAATTTCGTTGAAAACTACTTTAAAAATTTTCAATGCTAATTGAGCCGATTTTAGAAGTTTTCAGCTCTTTAATAAATGTGTGAAAATTCTAATAATAACCTACTAATTTTGTAGTTATAATAATATAGGAAATTGTGCTTGACTTCATTTATCTTAAAATTCCAACACAATATATTTCCCATTAATAGGTTAATTAGGATTTTCGATTCATTTCAATAAACATTCTCTTATATTCTTCTTTCATGTTTCGCTTGTAATTATTTATTTCAATTACATTTTTCTTGCAGTTTTTTTAGCTCTTACTTGTTTAAAGTTTTTTAAGTCTGTCACGTAGATGGATTGAGCCGAGGGTTAATTGGGGTAAAAAATTAAAATGTCGCTTTATGTGAGGTGTTTGAATCTCCAACCTCCCTCCCGTTTTGGTACACCACTGAGTAAGTGCTTACTAATGACGCACTATAAAGTAATATGACAGCCATAAGCGATGGACCTCATAATTTTGAACCTCGATCAAATGAGGAGGACGAGACTTAAGCTGCCACTCGCTCACCTAATTATCACATCACGCCAATGGGTTGACTTTGAGGCATGACAGATTAGCGAACATCAGCATCTCTACACGGCAGGTTTTCAATGGTACTGGGATTCGAACTCATGACACATCAGCCACGAGTTCGTGACTCTTGTTGCCTCAAAAGGCAACGTTAATAATTAATCAATAAATCAATAACAAAATATTCTGAAATCGAAGATAAAACGTGTGCATCTCTTGGAGCGTAGGAAACAATTTGAAATGCAAATCGTAACTATTCCTAAAAATTGTTTTAATTTTTATTTATTTGCCTTCACCGGTATCATTGAAATGTAAAAGAAGGAAGGAAAAAAGAGGGGAAAAAAGAATATATGTTGTCTCTGCTTCAAAGAAAAGGAGAAAGTGAAACTAGTACGAGAAAGAGAAAAAAATAAAATAAAATAAAAGATATATCGCCGAGAAATCTCTCGATAAAGCTAAGGCATCGATACGCTATCCAGTCGAAAATGTGCCAAGAATCTAGGAAAGGCGATATGAGAATGATAAAGAACCGGAGCATGAAGAAGAAGAAAAAACGGAGAGAGAGAGAAGTTAAGATAGATATAAAAGTAAGAGAGGAATCAAAGTCCACCAGAAATTTTGCGAGTTCTTTTCCGAAAGAGATGTTCAGAAAACCGTTAACCGTAGCACAGGAGAAGAGAGAAAAAGATGCAGATCTTCTAGAGAGAAAGAATATGAAAAATAAAAAATAAATAGTAAAAAAAAAGTGAGAGAAGTCTGGATATATATTCCTCCGAACTCTTCAATTTCGTTAAGTTTTCGCTCTCCGTCCAAAATCTGCCTTGGGATATGAAAATGGTATGGGTATTTCTTTAGCTCCTTCTAAACTTTATCCTTCAATTATTGAGATTCTAGACTTTTCCGTAAGTTAAAGTAACCCCCCTTCAAACGCGATACATCTTTTAGAGATATCGAGTGTATCAATTTTTTTTATACATATTCTTCATTTGGAAGCTTTTTTCTACTCTATTAAACTCTCATTTTATGTGTGGAATATGTAGTTATTTCTTCTCAAAGAGTTTTCTCCCCTTTTAAAAGTTTATTACATTCAGTACCGACAAGAAGTTATTTCTTTTAAAACTATTCTGACGAAATTTTTAGTTGGTAGTTTTTTTTTTAATGGTGAAAAATTATTGAACGCGCCTTTTTTTAAATCAATTTTTTAGAGAAATATTTAAGTCTGATTTCTGTGATATCTTTATTTGTACACCTGTTCATAAAGCGTTTCAATTTGAGTAACTCGTTCTTGTCTTCTAAGAGAATTATTTTAAATTCTTACGGTATATTCGCGTATTATGAATCGAAAATAAATAATTATAAGATTGACAAACATTAAAGTACTATAAAGCATTGAAAAGGGATAAAGAGAAAGTCCGCGTGTAAGTTTTGTAAAACTGAATAGAAAATAAAAGAATTTCAAATAAATGATTCTGTTTCTTTAGATGCTAAAATTTTATTTTAATAATGTCATATTACAAAGACAAACAAAATAAAACTGGAAAAAAAAATACTTGAAGTATTTTTTCATTGAAATTTGTCTTGCTTTTCAAAGTTTACAGCTTGTAAAAGAACGTTTTTGTTCAACTCAAACTCAGACAAGTTGTAATACGATTTAAAAATAATTTGCAATTAAGATATCCGACTACCCTAAAATTGAGAATTTTTTATAATTTTATTTTATAGGCCATCTTATTAGATTAATAAAAATATCAAGTTTATTATTTTCCGTTAATGGAATAAAAACTACAAGTGTTTTAGTAAAAACAAATGCCGTTACTTTAAGCAAGATGTCATACTTTAAAACGTGTTTTACTCGAAATGTATATTTTTTTAATATGATTGCTTAAAAAGTTTTGAAAATAACTAACTGAAATTTTTTGTGTATGATCTGTATAATAGTAGAAGTGTATTAACCTTCAAATTTATCAATTACTGTTTTATTACAAAATTTACAGTCCCTTATGGGAATATAATCACTATTTTTTTAAGCAATTTCATATAATAACTAAGATAAAGTGCTCTAGTTTTTGTAAAAATTAAAATATCTCTTATCCTGAAGGTCATTTCAAAAATAAATAACATAGCAACACATTAGAATTAAAGTATTGAAAATTTGTTTATAAATTTTTGGTACAGAATGGGTCCCATTTATGTTATTTTTTGTATATATATATATATATAAATTTTTACCATTTTTCCTCATTTTAGTAAAAATAATTTTTTTCTCTTCTTAATTTTGGCATATTTTTCTTAAAATGTACTAAGCAAATCTAAAAACCACAGAAAAATCTCCATATCTCTATTATTTAAAAAAAAAAGTTGTCACAAGTAGTCGGATGCCTTAACTTCAAAAAAAATTGTTTTATGTTTTGTTCAGTAAAACTTCTTTCTCTTCCAATTATATTGAAGCTTTAATTTAAGCTATTAGCTCATACACATTGAATAACAAAACTATTATGTATTTTTGGGGAGGGGGGTACTGTAATTCATAATAATGTTCAAGCAAAATGATATAGTAACTGCTTTAAAAATAGAATGTTTACTTTTCAAAAATAAAAGCAGATTTTTTGAAAGCTGATACGAAACTACTAATCTTCTTAATATACAAAGATATTGAGTTGGCATATGTTAACATTAAAATAATTTCATCAATGACTGAGGACGACAGGCATCATAATTAGTTATAACGATCAATTAATACACAGTAGAGTCCCGGAAACTCGTCCTAATGGAGACCGAAGGATGGCCGAGTTTGTGAAAATGCCGGATTATCTAGAACGGGATTTAAAAAAGAATAAGTACGAGTGTTTGTTGTTAAGTGTTTCATGCTGGTGTAAATTTGGAAGACGAGAGATAGACAAACAGAAACATACAGTACAGAAGAATATAGACTTTATTACGCAAACAATGATACCAGCATAAACAGAAGGGGTCCGCTACTTTCCATTCTAGACGGGAATCCATTTCAGGCAAAAGTCCGACTTCTTTTCCCGGCAATACATCCAAGCCTTATTCGGGATTCGAACCCGAGCCTACTCGATTACAAGCCGAGGGTCATATCCCCCATACTGGCTGGGCGGCAGTACAAGTGTTTCCTCAGAAAATATTTTACTGCACTTGTTTGCTTGAGAATACAACAGAAAATATGCTGCCCAAATACCCTTAAACAAAAGGAAAAGTACGTACTTAAAGAAGGCATACAGTATTTACTATATGAAAACGAAAATTATTGAATACATAGAATACAGTTATTTACCTAATCAGACACACGTCAGAAAAAAATACGTTATTATGACATAAAGCTGTCTATAATGAAAATTAAGTATCCGACTTTGCAAAAACTAGATACTTTTTTTAGAAATGCGTGATGTCCTGCTGTCTTCCGTACTACGTTCGGCATTTTGTTGCTTCATCACGATGTCGAAGGAACAGTAAGTCCATTACAGACGCTCCTTGTTGTTCAAAATACTGAAGAGTGGTTTCGGCAGCCTTTAGTCCCTTACTATGTGACAAACAAGATGTGACACACAAAAAACGAGACTAAGTGTGTAGCTAAAAAAAGAGTGGAGTTGACAACAAATACTTTGGTAACGTCATCCCACTCACCTTCTCTATCCATGTTTCACCTTAATCCATCACGCCAGTTGGGAGTATTGCGTCATTGAGTGAACACGTGCAACTTCATTCTGCCGGGAAAATATCGAACTAACATCAAGTTTGTTGTGAAACTTAAGAAATCAGCCACGAAAATATTTCAGGTATTAACCGAGGCTTATGGATATGAAACTTTATCTCATGCACATGCGTTTGACTGGTGTAAGAGGTTTTCAAAGGGAAGGAACAGTGTGGAAGATGAACCTTCTGTACTTTTTATGACAAACCAAAACATTGCCAAAATTCGTGTTATGAGTGGGTCCCCCCTCCCATCAGAGGTCAGACTCTTAATCAACACTACTACATTGAATTACTTAAAAGACTGCGTGGAAAAAAATAGGGAAAACAGGCCAGAATTGGGGAGTGATGGATAGCTGTTGCACTAAGACAATGCACCCGCTCAAATGGCCCTATCTGTCAAACAGTTTCTGACCATCAAAAACATTACTGTGATAAGGTATCCTCCTTATTCACCTGATTTGGCCCCATGCTACAAGGGAACCCATTTTATCTCAGTTGAAGAGGTTCAAGCAAAACGGAGATTCTCCTGAAGGGCCTGCCAAAAACCTCGTTCCAGAACGGTTGCCAGTAATAGCAGAACCGAATGCAGAAGTGTGTAAATGCTGAAGGGAACTACTTTGAAGATGATAATGTCATGGAGGACTGATTCTGTACGTACAATGGCTTATTGGACCAGTCTCATTTGGGGGGGGGGGAGTCTCACCTCATATTTTAGAAGTTTGCGCGGTGCCCTCAACGTTAACGTCTTCATCATTTTCCGGTGGAATCTTGAACATAGGGGGGTACCTGCAAGGGTGTGATTGAGTTATCCGGACTGTCGGGTTATCGAGTGCCAAGTTTCGCAATTGTACTGTAATAAGACACGTGTATTGACTTTCCTCTTCAAACTTCTACTTGTGAAGATTTTGAAAATCAGTTCCATTTAATGTGCCTCATTCTACATGATAGTCCTTAATTGAATCAGAATTCAACTTCGAAGCTTGATATGAACATCCCACCCCAAAACTAGTGGCCAAGACCACTCGTCTACTGTGGCCTTTTTGTGATAAAGGAAATGAGCAGGAATCTTCAATTAATTAGATTTGAAATCATGTGTCCAGTATAAGAAAATAATACACAAAGGGGCAGGCTATTTAATTGATTGGTATCACATTCAAAAGCAACACAAGAACTATTCGCGATAGATCTTGGAATTTTCAACTGCAGTCAAGTGACGAGGATGACACCTTAGTGACCACCCTACTTTACAAATTTTCCACACTGAATCAAGGCAGGTGACTTGCAAGAGAATTTAAAGCTTCTTGCGCCGCTAAAATAGGGTGCCTGCATATATCAGTTTTTCTTTAGATAAAACAAAGTATTCATTTAGAACGTCTAGTTGTTTAAGTCTTGATCAGAAAGTAAGCATAATCATTTTTTTATTTTTGTGTATTTTATCATAAAAATAACCGGTACAATAAAAATTTTGAAATTACACAACATCGCACTCAAAAAAGACGCATTCAGAATAATTGCAGTATGTATAGTTACTTTACACATTAAAAAACACATTATTTCATTTGCTACAAAAAATATTTTGAAAATGATACGGATTGACAACATATCAATAAGCTTTTAGGCAGTATTATTAAGAATCTGTATTGTAAAAGAAACTGTAATGTAAAAGATACTGTGTAGTAAAAAAACTGTAATGTGTAAAAAAAACTGTATTGTAAAAAAAACTGTACTGTAAAAGAAACTGTAAATCTGTATATTGTAACGAAGATGTGCGGATGCTGTTTATTGCACGATTTCGCAAACCAAAGCAGACTCTCTTAAAGTTGCCTTCGGCAAAAATACAAGAGCCTGGGCAAAACGCGGAACACATTTTCACACAGAAAAATGCCTCAATTTTCATGAAAATTTGTAACATTATAACTCATACATCTGTTAACAATATAGCGTTTCTAAAATTTCAAAATATTCCATGAATACTATTTTTTTTAACATGAGAAGGGATAGCTCCTTTAACATTAGGGTATGGGAGAAAACGCAAAACACTTTTTATACCATAAAAAAATAGCTCAACTACGTCAAAAATGTGAGGTATTATAAAATATGTTTCTCTTTAAGGGATAGTGAAGCCGGAATGTAACATTAATTTTTCATTCATTTTATATCTGAAAAAATTTACCTAATTCGGGTTTTATTCTTTAACAACCGAAGATAGCCTTAATACTGCTCTACGTGATATAAATGATATTTTAATCATTACAACTATTTCCAATAAAAATCCACATAACAACAATTCATCCTTTTGCCGGCTGGGTGGCATAGTCAGTTAGGCTTTGGTCTTGTAGGCCTAAGTCAGTGGACTTTCTTGAGGCAAAAAATCGGGAGCATCCACGTTGTATGATTATGCGGCATGCTAAAAATCTCTAAAGTGCCTGTTTGACTTGGATGCCCTCAGCAAAATTAATTTCTAGAACTATTTCTCCTTTTTCAGAGCTCAAGTACCTCCCTTTTGGGGAGAAAACTGGGCGTCAAAATTTCATTGTGGCAATTGGTATCCATCTGCACGGTGGCACACTAAAAAGTAACACCAGCTCCCGGAAATGTACTAGATCTGCAATGGTATAATCACACACACAATCCACAACTCCATTGAAAAGAAAAACTTATCATTCTTTTGATTTTGTTTACAATATGTAACTATTTGCAATATCGCATGGATATTTATGAAGAATGAAAGGTACTGTCCATTTTTGTTTGTTTGTTTGTTTTATAAAAGAAAAGATTCGCCTCTCTCTATTATTTAAACTTTGGACAATACATTATTAAGTTAATTTCTATGACTTATTAATAATAAGCACACGATATTTTTTTCATTGGCTATGAAAGCAGAAGAAATCGATTGAACATATAATGATAGAGATAAGATGGCGAAGCAGAAAATTTATTTTTATGTATGAAAGAAGTTACAAATTTAGAAGTTATGAAAAAAATCGAATAATTAATACTTGAAATAAAATTTAAACTGTGCTATTTTTAAAAGGCTTTATACTCATCCAATTTTAGTTGTAGTAAAAAAAAAATCATTATCTATGCTTTCAAAAACAGGAATATTTTACTTTTAGGTTTATCTCGTTAGTGTTTATTTTTATGTGGATTTGATTGGGATATTAATACACTTTTTTACACAACACAATTTCCTTTAGTAATTCAATACGAGGATTTTCAAAACTAATTTAGGAAATTAAATTACTTCTAATGGATTTATTTTTATCAAGCTCTTCTGAAAAATCTATTTTTCACTCCAAGAATCAGACCAACTACTCTCGTAGGGGAATCCAAAAATGTCAAAACTTTCAGATGCTAATGGTATGGGTTGCGGTCCCGTATGCAACTTAAATATTTAAAACAATTATTGCCTGAACTTAGTAATATGTTAATCCCTTGAAGGTTTTTTTTAATAAATTAATTCAACTTTTTGTTTTAATTTAGTGTACCAGTTCAATTTTTTTACGGAAGAATCATACGGAGAATATCTTGCCACGTTAAATTCTCCATGCACTATATATATATATATCATTCTTTACACTTCAGTTTGAAGTCAGGAGAATAGATGTTAACAGAGAACTGGAGTTTAGACATCATGTATGAGTTTTAAATGGTGCATTCATTTAATGATGTTTCATTTTAAAAAATTTCTGACAAACAGAAACTCGTATTACAGATTGAACTGTCACAAAATAAAAAGTGACGCAAATTGAAAATGAATTTTGTAAGAATCAATCCCTTTTACTGGTAAAATCTATTGTAGAGGCTATCTTTTAATGTAAAAAGTTATTTAGAATCAGTTTGGAGCTAAGTAGTATGAGATAACGATGATATATATAATTACGAAAGGTAAGATTACTTATATATTATTTTTCAACAAAATAAAGAGAATTTAAGGTTAAATACAAATTTATTTTATGCTTTTATGTAAATTTCTTTGAGACTTCAGATAAAATTTATTTAACAACGTATATTTTTTACTGTTTTCTGCAAAAAAAGCTCGAAAGAAAATTTTTACTCATTGCTTTGGTTCAATGCGATTTGAGAAAATTATGGAATGCATCATTAAATTTTCAAATTAGATCAAATATTTTTATTCTATTATTTATTTGTACTTTTCTGTAGAACGTATCCACTGTAGAAAATACTTCATGCAGCACATACCATATTCCCCAACACTCCGTTAAATCTACAATCTGTTAGTCTTAATTTACTTTTGAATCTTTGTACTTTGAAAATTCCATAATTTTACATACTTATCGTCTCTTGAAATGTTTTTAAGTTTAAAACTAATCAAAATTCATTTTATACGCATAAGTGAAAGAAAAGATAGGTAAGAAAATTAGTTCCTTATTCTTTCAATTTCTATCCGCTGCCAGCTCTTCTCATATTCTAATACTACTGCCGCCATCTATTATCCATATCATGTACTAAATCGTTTACTTCCAGTATTCCTAGAAAAGGAAATCTTTCTCATTCTAAAGAAAATTTTACTTCCATTAAATCCAGTAAGAAATTCATGTTTTATTTTAACATTTTATCATAAAAGCAAATCTAAATAGGACATTTCAAAATTAAAATTAGAGTTTTTAAGAAAAAATTATATAACTTTTTTTTTACAAAAAGGATTTACAGCTTTTTTTTAATAGAAATTGCTTAACACGAAACAGAGGAAATTGCTTAACACGAAACTGAGGGGTCAGAAATATTTTTTCGTGTTAAGAGATATAAGGGGAAAAAACTCATATCTAACAAAATTAAATTTATCTAATAATTAGAGTATATCTTATTTACATAAATATCCATATATGCTTGTATTCAATAAAAATCAATTAAACAAAAACATTCACTAGAATTTAATGAAATTTAATACAAAATTTTCAAGTTTTTTTTAAACAAAAAAACATTTATTGAGTTTTAGGAAATTTATCTGATATTTTTCTTTGTATTGTATTTTTTAGCAATAAATCGTTCGATGTCTTCCATTTTATTGTTCATTTCACCATTCGAGAAAGAGCGTCTAAATAACAGCTCATACTTTTCATGAGGTTCTTCCTTTCGGATGACGTGTGTGAACAGGAGCAGCATTACTCTTTGAATTTTCGTCCGGAATCCGCATCATGATATTTTTTGAGCTTTGAACAAACTCCAAAATGTATTTTCCATAATTGGGGCTGTACAAACATCATCATCATACTGGAACGAGTTCTTCCGATGATTCAGTTGAACAGACTAATAATACAGAAAATCTCCCAAAGATTTCATTCAATATCTGGTGTTTTTCGTATTTTGTTTATTCCCAGGAAGGAAATCTTTTCATTCTAAGAGAAAAAAATGCTTTTTAAAACATGATAGTTTGTCAGAACCGTTGTATTATTTCGTGCTAACCGATATTTTATCAAGCGTTTTAAGCGTATCTCACAGTATTTATTTCAGCTGGGAAATTAAGTGCTACTACAAATGTTTCTTAATTTGAAAATATTCGACCATAACCCTTAATTCAGCGTACATGAATGGGACGATCTCTTCAATAAACATGTGAGTACGAAAAACTATCAAAGGTTGTATATGTATTATAGGTTCTTATTGTATTATAGCTACATCAATCATCTTATGCAGTTTTTTTATGTATATTAAAAAAGATACAAGTTTATAATTCCTTGAAAGATATAATCCAATGCCAATATAAATCCTGTGAATATGGTTTGAGTTAAAATGCTTGATGTTTTTTTTTCCTTTTAAACAACTATTTTGGCCACGGTGCCTGAGTGATCAAGATCGCGAACTCGTGTCCGGCACTCGTAATGCACTGAAAACTCCCCGTGTAGGAAGTCTGATGTAAGTTAAATATTTCGATGTTCGAAGTTCTCACGTTGGGAAAGCTTTTGGAGTTCGGTGCCACTGGAGTCGTTCTCATCACTTCACCAAGATCTAAAATTACGAGGTCTGTCATTAATAGTTCTGGTATTGCTTCAAAATGCGACGTTAATGAAATACAAAATCGGTTAAACAATGCTTTATACCACATTTGTTTTCAACTTTTATCTGTTTTGCTAGCATCTGCTTTAAAAAAAAGCCTTTCTATGCGTTTTCGTCAATTATATTTTATTTAATGTAGTGTGCATTTCATAAGGTTTCGTCAAAAGTTCTATATTTTTTTATTATTGTCAGGACGTTAATGTAGGTAAAATTAAAAATAAATAAATAACAATGAAGAATTCTTTAGTTTTATTCCAACTTTGAATTTTGAATGATTTCATTAATAACGCTTACAATTTAATTCTTAGATAGAGATTCGATGAGTATAAAATAAAACAGTTGTGGTATTTTAAAAGACTGTATATCCTTATAAGAAAACATTTATGCGATGAATTTTGGAGAAAAGATTTAATCGTTTTAACTTGCACACAATGCAATATATTTAATTTCAAAACAATTAAATTCATTGGTTTTGATAGTTTTTTACATCGAACTATGAAACAATTTTTGGCTATTGGTGATGTATCTCATATTTTTTGAACAATGGTCAAATGGCGAGGACACCTGAGTTGACCTCCAAATTTCCACACCACGACAACGGGAAAAACTTGAGTTTAGACAGATTTAACGTGTATTAGCTTCTCTACATAGCGAGTTGTGCACCATAACTCTAATTCACGTTTTAATAGAAGCAATGCCGACCATGAATTCGAGCCTGGTACCGCTGAAGACGAGCCGTGTAGAGAAGCGATGCACTTAAAATCTGTCGAGAGTTCAAACGTCCTCCCCTTGGTGTGGTGTGGTGTGGTAGTTAGGAGAAGGGGTGCCAGCTCAGGTGTCGTCCTTGTAACGTGACCATTGTTTAAAATTACGAGGTTCGTCGCCAAAAGCTCTCGTGTAGCTGAACAGTGCGACGTTAATATTCCCTCACTCAGTAAATATCAAGCTATCAAGTGCACTTAAATATTTACAATGATTGATTTTCAACTCTTGAAGATTATGAATTTTGGTTACAAAGAGATTTTTATTAAATAATACTTTGCTCTCATCAACTCATAACTTCATCTTATTTATCACAAGTAATAAGAAGGGGCTTTTTTTTAAAATAAGAAATGTAATTACACTTCATATAACTTTAAAAATTCCCCTTATTTTTTTTTTTGAATATTTAATTAAAAAAGTGCTTGAATATTTTGTACCTAATTATTAAAATACAGTAAAGATTGTTTAATACGAAATTATTGAGGGGAATGAAATATTTTTTCGTGTTAAGAAAATTTCGCGTTAAAGGATTTGCACAAATACACACACATATTTTTAAAAAACTTAAGGTTATGAGAGAACACTTTATTGATATAGATATGTACAGATGTCTGTATTTAATAAAAATCAATGAAACAAAAATATTCCTAAGAACTTAGTGAAATTTAATAAACACAATTTTCAAGTTCCTTCAAAAACAAAAGATTTATTAAGTTTTTGGATATTTTTCTTTGTATTGCCTTTTTTATCATCAAATTGTCAAGAAATTGTTCGATGTCTTCCATTTTGTTATTCATTTCACCGTTAGAATGTGCGTCTAAATAACTGTGTGTACTTTTAATGATGTTCCTTATTTCGGATGACGAGGGAATGGGAGCTGCATTATTTATTTCCTTTTCGTAATCGGAATCTTTATTGGTGATATTTTTTGAGGTTTGAACAAACTCCAAAATGTCTTTGTCTTCCATAATTGGGGATGTACGCACATTATCATGATCTACTACAATGTGTGAAATCTTTTGATGATACATAGGACAGTCAAATAATACAGAAGCTTTCTCAAATAATTCATTAAGTGTTCATTCATTCCCAATTCGTTTCGTGTTAAAGGATGCATGAAAAATGCATAGTAATTTGTCAGGACCGTTGTATTATTTCATGTTAACCGACATTTTTTTCTTGTTAAACGTATTTCACTGTAGTAACGAAAAAAACATTGCGGTTCCAAAATAAAACAAACTATTCTAAAATATTGATAAAACCAATGCAAAAGCTGTTTTTCTCTTTCCACAGAACTGCTTCGGAAAACTCACTTCTGACTTTTGAAAATGGCATAGGTACAGCTAATATATCAAGCCTCTTATAAAAAAAAACAAGACTTACAGCAAAAATCATTATATTACTACAAATTTACCCCGTCGGAAGATCAACGGCCTCAAAAAAAAAAAAAAACAGTCAGTTAATTTACTATCGAAACTGGAAAGCGGAACATTTTAGTTAAATAAAAGAAAATCTAAATATTAATTACATTTTCCTCATATTTTTGTGTTTATCTTCAAAGAGCAATAAATTATTTATTGTTTCCGAATATGACAAAAAGTTTTAAAATATATTTAGCTTGTTTTTCACGTAGATCGCATTCCAGACTTAAAAGCCTTAGTAAAATTTACAAAACCGATTTAAAAAATTTTGCCTACATGATACAATCAATACAATTAGCTTATATTCATTATATTATATATATATCTCAAAAATATACTGTAATATCTTTATGAGGGCTATAATCTTTGCAAACATTTTAATTTATTTTTAATAAAGAAAATTACATTGAATCTAAAGCACATGCTGACAACAAACGTTTAAACATGTTTTCCAGAAATTTAACCTCTTAAACGGTCAATTTTTTGAACAAGATGTTCCAAAAAAAGGCCCATTTTTTCCTTGCATATAACTAAGTATAATACTTAACAATGTGAAAAAATGGAAGGATTTTATTTTAATTTTCAATGTTAAGGTTTTCACACTATTTTTCCTTTTACAATTGAGAAACACAAAAACTAAATGTTTGCTTTTTATAAGTACACTCTGCATGCTGGGAAGAATGTTTGCATGGTGTAATAATAAATCTTAAATTGCAATCAGTACAGAAATATATCGGCTTTTTTGGATTGTCTTTCCGTTTTCATTTCATCTTAAGCAACTAATTGCACATCGCCTTACCAACCCCTGTTCTTTATCGAATATTTTCAAGAATCTAAATTTCTGCCTTTAATGGAAAATCCCCATGAATTCCTTCACCACTAAGAAAATCCCGGATGAGAAGTATTTTAGTACCATGGACAAAAGCATGTCTTAAAAACACACTAGCACTGATAATCACACTAGAAGAAATTACCAGTACTTGTACAGCGTACGGGCAAACTGATTGTGGCCAGCTTTCGGTAGCCCGTACGGAGAACGGGCAAACTGATTGTGGCCAGCTTTCGGTAGCCCGTACGGAGAACGGGCAAACTGATTGTGGCCAGCTTTCGGTAGCCCGGACGGAGAACGGGCAAACTGATTGTGGCCAGCTTTCGGTAGCCCGGACGGAGAACGGGCAAACTGATTGTGGCCAGCTTTCGGTAGCCCGTACGGAGAACGGGCAAACTGATTGTGGCCAGCTTTCGGTAGCCCGTACGGAGAACGGGCAAACTGATTGTGGCCAGCTTTCGGTAGCCCGTACGGAGAACGGGCAAACTGATTGTGGTCAGCTTTCGGTAGCCCGTACGGAGAACGGGCAAACTGATTGTGGCCAGCTTTCGGTAGCCCGTACGGAGAACGGGCAAACTGATTGTGGTCAGCTTTCGTTAGCCCGTACGGAGAACGGGCAAACTGATTGTGGTCAGCTTTCGGTAGCCCGTACGGAGAACGGGCAAACCATTTAAGGGTTTAAAAAGCTTCAGTTCTATTACAAAGCTTGAGGTAGGAAAAGTATTAACTTAATAGAATCAGAATGTAATATTATAAAATTAAAATAGCTCTACTATTTATAATTGATGGTTGGCTACTAAGAAAATAATCATACTCAGAGAAGTGAATGAAGTAAATATTTCAAACATTTTCCTAGCAATTTTTTCTCGGCAGAGAAGATAGCCATTGCAACTAAATTTAATCTTCTATGGTAACCAAAAGAAAAGTAAGAGTATCTGACAAAATTTAAGCTCGACTTTTTCAAAATAAAGACGGAATTTTTCTATTATTTCAAGACTGTGAAAGATGTTCAACTTTCCAAATCAACTGACTTCATTTTCACCAAGAGTTAAGCTAAACGAACATTTTTATCCTCAGTTTTAAGAGACAAATTAAAACAATTTTGTGTGACAGTTAAGAAATTTCGCATATTATTTTCGTTATTGTTTAAAATTTAGAGATACGATCCACTTATAATTAAATTAATTTTTGGAAAAACCCCAGCTTTTTCGTTTTAAATTTTAGAAGAAAAAAATCACTATGTTAGTTTTATAATTAGTTTCTTTTTTTTTTTCTGTATGTTTTATAAATCTAAATCTAGAACAATCACAGTTCATTGATATATAAGGGAGAAAAATAAAGTAGAATTTTATAACATTTGCTGAAATTCAAAAGTATGGGATATTTTTGTCATTCGCTAATTTTAAAATTTATGTATAAAATTTTCCATTTTCTTATAATTATCACATTTTTATTAAAAGAGTATAAGCATTTATAATGTGTGATTTATCTAGAAAAATTCATTTCACAATATATTTTAATTCAGATGAGTGGTGTAGTTGGTTTGACGCTGGCCTTATACACCCGAGTTTGCGGGTTCGACCCCAGCTCAAGACGGTGGATTTTAATGATGCAGAAAATCGACAGCGGCCATGTCGTATGATTATACGGCATGTAAGAGATCCCTAGAAATTCTGTTTCGCTTGGGTGCATCTATGTCTGTGGCACGTAAAAGATCCTTAAGTGCCTGTTTGGCTTAGGTTCTCTCGACAATATTAAATTCCTAGCATGGTTTCGCATTATCAGGGATCAGGGGTCTCCCTCTGGGGAGAAAATTGGGCTTCAAAATTACTTGCAGTGATTGGAACCTCACCTATATGGTGCCAAACTAAAAAGAGATACTAGCTCCTGGAGAATTTATTACGCTTGCAATGGTAAAATACCAATCCACCGCCCCATTTTAAATATATGTGTGTGTGTGTGTTTGTGCGTGCGTGCGTGCGTGCGTGCGTGTGTGTGTGTGTGTGTGTGTGTGTGTGTGTGTGTGTGTGTGTGTGTGTGTGTGTGTGTGGTGTGTGTGTGTGTGTGTGTGTGTGTGTGTGTGTGTGTGTGTGTGTGTGTGTGTGTGTGTGTGTGTGTGTGTGTGTGTGTGTGTGTGTGTGTGTGTGTGTGTGTGTGTGTGTGTGTGTGTGTGTGCAAAAAGGCATTTTTAGCTATAATAATTTTTAGATAAATAACTAACAGAGCTTTTACAAGTATAGATTTTCCTCTGCGTTTTTTTAATTCAAGCATCGAAATTGAAATGATTACAACAAACTTCTCTGATCGATGGACTAATTAATTTATTAAACTCCATGGTATGTCTAGGCTCAGTGTATTTGATTAGTTTAATCATTAATTTATCTATAAATTAAATCAATGAAGTTTCTGCAACATGATTTATGGGAAAGTTTTACTAATATTTCTATGAAGATTGTTGAACTGTGAAGATTGAATTGGAGATTTTCAGTTATGGATTTAAAAACAAATATTGCATTTTGAGTCACCAGAATAGTTATTTTTCCATCCAAATGAAAGTTTTCACTGATCAAAAAATAACCATAATTAAGTCACAATTTCAAATGACGGCAAGTTTCATTCCAATAAATTATGTTTGCAGAAATATTCAGTTACAGTTAATATCTTTATTTGGGATTTGGAGCAGCAAAGGCTATTATCCCCAGAAATATTCTATATCCGTCATTCTCATAACTCAGTTTTACTTATTTGAATTGACAATCAAAGTTTAGTGTACCATCATGAACTGTTAAAACAGTCCGTCGTTTTAATGTCTACGTTATACAAAGGCTAATCTACTTCAAATCGTATCGATTTCAACATTTTCAAGTTAAGCTGCAAAAAGAAAACTATTGCGAGATTATTCGAATAATTTTTTTTTACATTGTTCCACGTAAGTTTGCTTATTTCTTTTAGAGGTAATAATGACAGTGCTGATTAATAGTTTGCCTACGTTGACTTTTAAGCAATATGAAAACTATTGGTGACGCGGACCCCTTAATTTGAATCACTGTCAAGTTACGAGGACGTCACTTGACTTGGCATATCATTCGCCAAACTTCGATACTCTGTCAACTTGAGAATTTTGATCCTTGATAAATTCAACGGACATTTTTGTCCTTTTACGTAGATCCTTAGTTTCATCAGGACTGAATGTGAGGGAGTGTGTGAATATATTAACGTCGCATTGTTCGGCTACATGAGGGCTTTTGGCGACGGACCTCGTAATTTTGAACCATGGCCAAGTGACGAGGACGATACCTGAGCTGGCGCCCCTCTCCTAACTACCACATCACACAAAGGGAGGACGCTTGAGCTCTCGACGTATTTAACGTGCATCGCTTCCCTATACGGTGGGTCTTTAGTGATGCTGGGCTCGAACTTATAATATACCATTCACGAGTCCGCTACCTTGAACACTAGTCTACAGCGGCCCCTACTGTTACGAGAGAGAAAATTTTAACATTGCAATGCACTTTGTATAAATCTCATATTTATGACGTCATCTCTAATGATAACTCTACTGAAAATCCTCAAAATAATTTTTTCTGATGTGACATTTAAAAACTCAAACATTACACAAAGATTTAAACAGAAAGTTCGCATTTAAGCATAGGTAATTTCAAAATAACTTTTATTTTAAAAAAATGGACACCAAATTTTAAAAAATCTGCTATTATATTTCTTCTTCAACCAACATACACATAAGTATTAATTCCCAAATAGATAACTTTTTGTGGGTTATTCTGGCAAGCCACTTATTTTCGAATGTTATTTATTTTTAAATTTACAACCAGAAAATGTTTCTGCTATTGCAGGATAATTCGGATTATAAGCTGCGCATTTGCATTTCATTGATTAAATATATATTTAGTTTCCTTTTCTAAGATAAAGTATAAGTAAATGTTTGCGTTTTACTACACCATTTTCAAAACATATAGTTTAGCTCGGTTTGACTCTACTTTATTCTAATGCTACACATAGGCCATGGACTACTTTATTTTCAAACACGAATTAAGCAACGAGGTCGATACTTTGGTCCCGATCTTTTATATAACACGCTGACTGTAAACTCTGATTTATTTGAATAAAGAGCGGTTCTATTCTTCTGAGAAAAAGATTTTAGAGGAAATATAAGATTCTAGACAATGAGAGTTGACCAAAACATCCTTAGATTCAAAATTTATAACATTTTGTATAGTACGAGTAAGTAGCAATATAATAAAATATAGTATTTAAGATTATACCGTCAGCCGGTTTTTCCGAATTAAAAGAGTTCAAAAAAAAGTAGCCAAATGCTATTTTTATTATTACTAATATGCTCATTATTGCTCGGGAACAGTTTTCCACTTTTAACTGCATACCTCTATATTTGGCGATGTCTTTTAATTTGAAATCGGTCGATGGTATAATATGTAAGTACCTAAAGAGTATTTTAGTAGTGTTTAGAATTTAATTGCGATTATCACAAAATTACCATAAAATCCAGAGTACACATTGCGTCAAATAGGTTTTAAGACTGTGTCTGAAAAAAGAAATGGAAACAAAAAAATTAATTCCAGTTTTGGTTTTTTTTTATTCAAAATAGGACCCTCCGGCTTCAATGCACTTATTACAGTGATTTATTAATGAATCGAGCACCTGTTGTAAATCAATTTACGGAATAGCCTGAAAAACATGCGTCGAAGCTACTTGTATGGTAGTCACAGGATGCTAAATCAAGTGAATACAGACATTATTTTTTGCCAAAAATCGAGGAAGGTGTGACAGGATGCATTGTCGTGTAACAAACGCCAACTGCTTTCAGTCAGAGATTCTGGATAAATGCGACAAATTATGACCATCAAGCTCTTTAAAACAGCTAAGTAGTACTGACCAGTAACTTTTTATCCAGTTGGATCAAATTCTTTGAGGATAATACCCTTACTATTGAAGAATGTAATGATCATTGTTTTGATTTTATTCTAAGCTTTCCTTGTGTTTTTGGCTTGCGGTGAATTTTGTCACTTTCATTCCGCACTTTGTCGTTTTGTTTCAGGATCATATTGGAAACACCTGTTTCAATGGACTTCAAGAAGTTTGGATCGCTTTCAGCGACTGAAATGATATCTCTGCAATGTGCACTTCTCATTGCTTTTTGTTCAGGGGTTAAAGTACTTGAAACAAATAAATCACACACTTTCGTTTTGCCCAAATCTTCATGCAGGACCGTTCTAATCGTTTCTTCGTTGGTTCGTAAAGAGTCTTCTATCAATCTCAGTGACGCAAAGCGATAATTTGCCTCGAAATTTCGTACTTTCTCAATAATTTTAGGTGTCCTTGATGAAATTGGTCTTCCACTACATTGATCATATTCTACGGTATCTCTTCCATCCAAAAAACGTTTGTACCACACAAAAACATTTGATCTACTTAAACAACAGTCACAGTAAATTTGTTTCATGAGTTGGTATGTTTCCGAAGCACTTTTATCAAATTTTGCTTTAAAATTAATCACGGCTCTTTTCTCCATCTTAAAAAAATCAACATGAAAAAGTTCTCTTCTCTCTCTCTCTCTCTCTCTCTCTCTTCTTCTTCTTATTCTCTCTCTATCTTCTCTCTCTCTTTATCTCTTTCTCTATCTTCTCTCTCTATCTTCTCTCTCTTTCTCCATCTTCTCTCTCTTCTCCATCTCTTCTCCCTCTCTTCTCTCTCTATTCTTCTTCTCTCTCTATCTTCTCTCTCTCCTCTTTCTCGTTATCTCTCTATTTTCTCTCTCTTCTCCCTCTCTTCTCTCTCTCTTTCTTTCTCTATCTTCTCTCTCTCTCCTCTCTCTCTCTTTCTTTCTCTATCTTCTCTCTCTTCTCCCTCTCTTCTCCTCTCTTCTCTCTCTCTCTCTCTCTCTCTCTATATTTTCTCTCTTTCTCTATATCTCTATCTTCTCTCTATATATCTATCTTCTCTCTCTTCTCTCTCTCTCTGTGCAATGAATGCTCGTCTTCTCTCAGATACTTAACTAAATATACACAACTTGTTAGCAGTGTGTCAGCAGACCATGGACGTTACGACACATGCGCATTTACACTAATGATACCATTAGAACCTGCGCTCTGAGAGGAGTCTTAAAACTTATTTGACGCACAGTGTATAATGCTCTCTTTTAACACAAAAAAACATAAAAATTTAACGGGTGCGCGTTATACACCGAGTATAAAAATATGATAGCTTTAAAAATAAAAAAAGAGATGAAAATAGAAATAGTTAGACTTCTACATAGATGGAAATACCGTTTATTTAAAAGAAATGACATTCCTTATTAACTTAAAAGATTGTCATTCTAGAAGTATACTATTTTTTCTAACGCTTAGAGTAATACCTCGAATAAAGGACTTCAGAACATAAGAGCATTTCACACGCCTATTTCAGGGTTTTTCGTTAAAAAGGGGGTGCGTGTAATACGGCGAATATACTTAAAAATTAAAAAATGCAGCTTGAAAGTGTAGCGTATAATACGCCGAAATGTACGGTACTTAAAAAACTTTAATAACCGTGTACAAAATTTATGTTGTTTTACTTCTTATGGGTAATGAGCAGAAATGCCTTTAAAACAAGAAGCAATACAAAATTGAGGGAAATAAAGGTGGAAATTTTAGTAAATTGTGCGGTTTCGTTAGTTGCGTTTGCATTATTTTCATCAAAATATGCTTTGTTATAAGCAACGAATTGTGCTTGGTAAAACTCTGCTGCATAAAATTCCAAAGTTGATAAATTTCTCTTCTGATATCAGGAATAACAATATTCCCCACGCTTCTTGAGGTGCTTTTATACAGTTTCAGTTATTTAAAAAACGGAGGACAGAAATTTTTTCCGTCTCTCTCACACACTTCGAACGTTCTATACGAAATGCAAAACCGACACCCATCTATTTTTATCCGTACATTCAAAGAGAACACGGTCTCTTTTCAACAAAAATGAGAATTATTTGCCTTTCACTTCTACGCACGAGGAAATTTTTACAGACTATTTGATAAAACAAAACAAAAAAGAAAACGAAACTTTTGAAGATACCGGTAAATGCTTACTAAATCCGCTTGACGGAATATACGGGGACAATTTAAAAAAGAAAGAAGCTTGTGCTAGTTGATGTGACACGATCAGTGAAGCGACACGAAAATCTTGTTTCTCCCACCTTCTCCATCCTCCCCCTCAGACCCATTCTGCTATCCCGCCCACCCCCCTTACACTCACCTTCTGTTTTACGCGCTCCCGATTTCGAAACACAAAGCTAGGTTACCATTTTTAAGAACTCATCGCTCATTCTAGAGGATGGATTCAACATTAATGCTTCTTCTATCACCACTCTTCAAAAGTAAAAGTTACTCCGTTTTGTATAAAAGAGTTAGGAGAACATTGATTGCAACAATTTGAAAATTAAAGTTCTGTTTATTTTCTTGAAGTTCATGTTACATTCCAATCATAGAACGGATTATTTAAGACAGATCTCTAGCGGAAGCTCAGTGGAAAGGACATATAAGCTGATACCTCTCTCCGTCTCCTAACTTCTATATCATTCCAAAAAAAAGTAATAAATAGAGAAACAAATTCGGTATAACCCAGCGTTTCTCAAACTGTAGGGCACGCCATCCTAAGGGGTGTGATAACCCTAGGGGGGGGGCGAGCATATCAAAAAGTTGAAAACAAAAAATTATTTTTAAAAAAATATTAATTTACTGAACGGAAGAATGACAAAATACATTTTGACGTAAATAAAATACTCATTTACACGTAAATGTAACATTAATGCACAATGTATTTGAAAATTTTCCCCCTTTTCTCTAATGGGGCTGAGGATTGGTATTTTCTTACCTTAGGAGACCGAGTACCTTCCCTAGGAGCTGGTATCACTTTTTAGTGCGGCACCATGTAGGAGATACCAATTGCCGCAAGTAATTTTGACGCCCAGTTTCCTCCCCAGAGGTCTGAAAATGCGAAATTGCACTTAGGAATTTAATCTTGCCGAGAGCATCTAAGCCACACGGATACTTAGGCGATTATTTACATGCCGCATAATCATACGACGTGGCCGCTGTCGATTTTCTGCATTATGAAAATCCACCGACTTGGGCCGGGGTTGAACTCGCAACCTTGGGTGAAGCAGGCCAGTGACAAATCAACCGCAAAACCTCAACCAACGACAAACCAACCACAAAATTTAATACTTTTCTTGATGACTTTACTGTTTATAAATAAAGTTGTATTGTAGCTTTAGCATGAAAGCATATTGTTATTGAACTCAATCCACTGTTATTGTATGGAGGGGGTGCGATGAAAATTATGATTGAAAATTGGGTCACAAATATTGAAAGTTTGAAAAGCACTGGTATAACCTTAGAAAACAGCTTAATAACTTTTATTTGACGAAAAAATCGAATACTGAAGACACTAGGGCCTGAGTGGGCCCTGTGACAAAATTCCTTCGAGGCCCTTTCTGGGAACTCTGTCAATGAGACTATTCATAGCATTTTACGATTTATTTGCTTACACATGTTAGAGCCCCTGTAGGTTGGGGGGGAGGCGTATCATAGATACGGCTGATACGGCAGTAGCTATGCCCCAGACTGAAGAATAAAGAGATATTATGTATCGTTTAGTGTGTGTTATGATTATAATAATATATTTAAAAATGTATTTCAATTATTATAACTTTCATGTTTTCATAGCAACATTCAATTCTAAACCTAATATGGAATAAATTTCTTTTTGATTTACATAAATTTATCAGCAAAATGACGAAACATGAAAAAAAACAATAAAACAAATCCTTCCTTATCGAACTGAATGATGTGACAGCAACATGAAAAACTATTGACCAAAGACCTCGTAATTTTGAGCCAAGGTCAAACAACAATAACGCCGCCCATCCGGTATAGTGGTCAGTGAAGCTGACTGCGGTGCCTTAGGACTGGGTTCGAATCCCGGAGAAGGCATGGATGTTTGTGTTGTAATCCTTTCTTCTGTCTGTGTTGTATACCCCCGTGTTATACATTGCGTGGTGGACGGGGTTTATAAATGCTAAAACAAAAAACAAAAAACGATAACGACACTTGAGCTTGAAAAATGTGATGCATGAGTAAAGAAATATATATGCATTATCTTCTAGGGTGTATTTCAAGAAAACAGAGTAACAGAATAAGGTCCTTTGTTGGTCATATACACATGTATAGTTCACTCTTAGTTATTAGAATTTTGAAATTTGTGTCCCAAAATGAACCTCTGATGCCTAAAGATAATTTTGAAAAGATCAATGAAGATTGAAAAAAAAAGATTCAAAAGATATATTTTCAAGCAAAACCATTTTCTAATTGTATAACACACGTGAAAAAAATTATTAGGTAAATTGTTAACCCTATTGTTATAAACTCCTTACATATTTTTATATATAAGCATTTTGCTTGAATTTAATTTGTCATTGATCAGTTCCAAAATGCTTTAAAGAAGATTGATAAGTAGTTCCGTGATTTTTAACTTTTATTTAAAGGTTCGAAATCGCGATTCCTAGATTACAAGTCATCACCCTACCAAACACGACAACTCGGCACATGCCCAATATCAGAGAGTTTATTACACTTACGGTAATAAAATAAAAATTATAAATAAATCATAAAGACAAATTCAGTGTTTAAAAATGAAATATTCATTTCATTCATGAATTTACATATATTTAAAATATTCTTACGTAAATTTAAGTCAATTTTTGGCTTTTTATCAATAAAGCATTACTAAAACAACAATTTTTTTTGTAAGTGTGTGACGGATCTATACGCGTTTCTACTGACTACTTCTTTTTTCTTTAAATCAAAATATTTATTTCAACCAACCTTCATCGAGAAACCAAACGTGATTTATTTAATGAGGAATATTATATAAATTCGGTTTTCGCGAGTTGAAGGGGAGTGAAGTAAGAGGTCAAGTTAAGTTAAGTGAAGTAAAGTGAAGAAAGTGAGCTGTCGACCCGTAGTTGTTGACAAGTTAAGCGAGGTTGATACGTTTGATGTAGGCAAGGAGAAACGTTTAGTAAAGATTGAAAAGCAGTGAAATTAAATATTACGGAGTGTGGAGCCATCGTCATTGAATCCAGCTAAAGATATTGCCTGAAGTTCTCCGTGAAGGAACCGAAGCATTAAGGAATCAGGTATCGTAAAATTGATTAAGTAAAAGCTGATTATTAGTGTGCGGCGTAGTTGTAAATGAGCGTATTTAAGCTGTCTTAGATTCAGTTGAAGTTCTGTAATATTATCCTCGCCTTTGTGTATCTCACCTCTGCATTCTACCATTGTTATATTCCTTAATTAGAATTATGTTGAGCTTCTTCATAATCAATAATAAGAATTAATAAATCAAATTAGATTGGCATAATGTCTATGGATTATTTAGTTCCTCCTACACATCTAGCCGGGTTGACAGATAGACAGGAGAGGTTGAATGTAAGGGGTAACTACAGGTTACCACAAGTGTAAGCAAAAATTTCTTCCAAATCATTTTTTCTAATTATAATTAGAAAAAAAATGTTTCACATTTAAGCCAGTAGTCGTCAAAGTTATGAAATTCTTAAGTTATCGTACCGTTTTAAAATCTAATACTGTGAGCTACCAACCAAAAGAACTACCAACTTTCCTTACAAAATCTTGAGAACACTATTGTTTATATATAAATTTACATTTCTATAGTAAATATGAAATCTGTTTTTATTAAACTATGTATAACAAATTGAATTGTACACAAGTGCAGTGATTAATAACAAATGTATTTACATACATTTTTTATGTCTTATTAACTTTAATGAGAAAGGTCGAATTCTTTTCTTGTCTTTAACAAGTTTTTTTTAATATTGGGAGAGTAGGTAGTGGGTGCCATTCGAATATAATTGTTGACAGAGCTTCGAAACGTAATTTTTTTCGTTCCGGTTCGACTAAAAAAATATATTGGTTCAATTCCGGTTTTTGTTCCACCAAAAATAACGGTTTTTGGTTCAGTTCCGAATGAATAATTTTATTTTATATATATTCTTATTTGCTCTAAAAATGTAATTCTATCACAAAAAAAATGTAATTCTATCAAAATTTAGAAGATTTTTTTTAATTGGTACACTATGTGAATTGATTCAATTAAACAGCATGTGAGATACGAGCGGTCAGCAAAGAGCATTGGTATTGTTATCCATTATCGAAATCGCATTTGACAACTAGGCTCATGGTTCTGGTTTGTCTAAACAGTCCATAAAAACTTTCGTGGATAATCACATGCTGAGATAAGAAAAATATAACTGATATTTTTCTTAAAAAATCATCGATACTTCTAGTTCATTCAACTAAATTAAATCTGCCTTCCACAAGTAGTTTCATGCGAAGCTAAAGCAGAAAAGTACTAGTGAACATCAAAACAGGAAATAGAGTAATGTGCAGGGTGGCCATAATTAAACTGCAAGTGTTCAAGAGGTCCTGGAGAGAAAACCACTGGGAATATTCCAGTGAAATTTGGTATCTACACGTTTCAGAACATGCGCAAGCCAAATATGCAAAGAAAAAAATCGCCATTTTCACCCGATAGATGGCACTGTGCCGTGTTTCAATGCTTATCGACGGCATATATGCGAATTTTAAGGCCATCGAACTGTATAAAAACAAGACCACATTGAGTAATGGTCAATCATGACTCTGAATAAGAAGGAACGCGTATTGTTAGTGGAGATATTCTATCAGAGAATGGTAGCAATTATTCAGCTACTCTGAAAGAATACCGGCGAAAAAACGATTAAGAAGAGGTCCAATGAGTGTGTGTCA
The DNA here is from genome assembly GCA_019973975.1 of Trichonephila clavata. NCBI lineage: Eukaryota > Metazoa > Arthropoda > Arachnida > Araneae > Nephilidae > Trichonephila > Trichonephila clavata. The sequence goes on along the minus strand of BMAO01008934.1, from coordinate 56,992 downwards.
AAGGATTGAAAAACATGATTTCTAAATTTGAAGAAACAGGAGAATATTGGGCATTATTCCAGGCACAAGATGGCCGCGTCCCGTAAGACCTGACGGGACCCCGGGTAGCAACTGCGGTACTATTGCAGGTAGCAATTGCGCCACTATTGCTACCCTTATTCTCGTGGTAGCAACAGCGGCGCAACAAATTAATGACGCTTTTGCCTTTTAGAATGTCATTATGCTCTGTCTATCAGTTTTGGAAGTTGTATATGCCACAGGCGAGCTTTGAAATACGGTACAGTGCCATCTATCGGGTGAAAATAGCGATTTTTTTCTTTGCATATTTGACTTGCGCATGTTCTGAAACGTATAGATAAAAAATTTCACTGGAATATATTCCCAGTGGTTTTCCATCCAGCAGCCCTTTAATACTTGTAGTTTAATTATGGCCACCCTGTGTACTTGTAATAAGGATAATTCTATGGTTGACGTTAAATTAGAAAGTATTGATAAGTTTGTTACAGTAACAAAATAACTGCAGATATATCGAAACGAAATATTTTTTTCGGTTCACAGTTCCGGTTTTCCTTCCGACCAAAATAACGGTTATTTCCGGTTTTCCGTTTTTTGGTTTAGTTCCGGTTCGAAGCCCTGGTTGTAGAAATGTTCATCAGGAAATATATTTCTGTATGTATTTTTAATGAATTACATACTTGAAGAAGAGAAATCTCTCACAGATACATACAGGCCTTCGATTTGAGACATACCTTGACCAAAATTTGATTTCTTTTAAGGTATCCGACTGGTGGCGACAACTTTTTTTTTAAAAAAAAGGAAATATGGGGATTTATTTATTTATTTTTTTTTTTTAGATTTGTTTAGTGCATTTTGAGAAAAATGTGTTCAAATTAAGAAGTGAAAAAGAAATTATTATTACTAAAATGGGGGGGAAATAGGAAAAATTGACAAAAAATAGTATAAATGCGGCCCATTCTGCACCAAAGGTTTATGAACAATTTTCAATTTTTTTCAATCTAATCTGTTGCTATATTATTCAATTTTGAAATGGCCTTCAGGATAAGAGTTTTTTTTTTTACAGGAACTATAGCTCTTTTTTCGGTTACTATATGAAAATGCTTCAAAAAACAGTGATTATATTCACATAAGGGACTGTAAATTTTGTAATAAAACAGTGATTGATAAATCTGAAGGTTAAAACAATTCTACTATTATACAGAACTTACAGAAAAAATTTCACACACACACAGTTGATTATATTCAAAACTTTTTTAGCACAATCGCTAACTCCGTTTGATTAATTTCAAAAAATCACACTTCGAGTAAAACGCATTTTAAAGTATGACATCTTGGTTAAAGTAATGGCATCTGCTTTTACTAAAACACTTGCAGTTTTTGTTCTAGTAAACGAAAAATGATAAACTTGGTATTTATATAAAGCTAATAAGTTGGTCCATAAAATAAAATCATAAAAAAAATTTGCCAATTTTTGACAAAATTCACAGTTTTAGGGCAGTCGGATACCTTAAGAACAAGAGGCCAAGTAATTTCAGAGCTTGAATAAAGCGATTTTACAAACAAATTATTTTAAGAATCAATCAGCTCTGCCTCCCCTGCACGAACTACTGAAAATGTTTCCGGGAGATACCAAAAGCTTGCGATCAACAGTTTTGGCGATCACTGCTTTTAAACTCTATTCTTTTCCATTCATAAGAATGTTATAAAAGAATTAAATCTTACTCTTTTTCTTAGATTTATGAATGAAAATAAAATATATTTAAATAGTTGAAATTACGAGTTCGATCAAAATTCGTTCAAAGACTAATCTATCATTGGATACTACAGTTTAGCTTTACAAAAATGTCTACCTTGATGATACGAAAAGTTTAAAATAGGAAGACAACTCTTAAATTTGACCTGATTACTTGAAAGCAATTCAGAGAAACGAGGGGTCCTAACTAAAAAGTAAGAATTTTTTTTATGTTGGTAGAAATTAGAATATAGTGCTTGTTTTAAAAGCTTGCGTTTCGTTTTAATTTAATATGATTTTTTTTATAAAATCAAATAATTTGCTTTAAGAAAAAAAACTAATAATTTTTTTGTAAATATAAAAAAAATTTCTAAAATATTTCAATGTGGTATTGGTTTCTAATTTTAGAGAAAAATTAGCTTTTATAGGTACATTGGAATACCTTCAACGAGAAAACGCTTGGGGCGAAATATCGGTTAACATGAAATAATACATCGGTCCCGACAAATTGCTATGTATTTTCATGCATATTTTTTCTCTTAACACGAAACGAAAATCACTTAAAACAATAAAACTTCCCTTCTGAGAATGAGCAATATACGGAAAACCAGCCTCGCAGGTTCATCGTCGGATGAATTCATTGCAGTAGAAGATGATAATGTGTGTGCAGTCCCAATTATGGCAGACAGAGGCATTTTGGAGGGTTAGATTTAAGAAGCGGTGTAAAATGAAAGAGAGGTAGTTCCACATGTTTCGTAGATAAGAAGGCTAAATTGGCTTTGAAATACCCTCGGAATAACATGTGGCACGCGCCAATTTTGTTTATCAAAGCTATTTTCACCCTTCATCCCTACAAACGCCACACAAAAACATCTCATCTCACATCAGTTGGTTTTAAATTTCGGTGACGATTACATTGCAGTGTATGAATAAAAATAAGTGAGTTTAATTCGCGGTTTCTTTTCTATTTTAGAAGAATTTTTTTACTAGCACAATAGTAAAGAGCTCTGGGGGAAAGCAAACTGCTATTTCACTTAAAATGAAGATGGAACTTTTTAAGGCTGTTGATCAAAAATAGAAGAACTTGAAAATTGTGTTTTAAATTTCTAATTAATTTTATTTCATTGATTTTTATTCCATGCATGCATATATACGCACCTATGTAAATAAAATGTTCTCTAATAAACTGTAGTTTATTGAATATATGTTGTTGTGTAGTTTATTGATTTTTTTTTTTTTTTTTTTTTTTTTTGCAATATCCTTTAACACGAAAAATATTTCAGTCCCCCTTAGTTTCGTGTTAAACGGTTTTCACTGTAAATTATTTTATTTCATTTGCACAGTAAAATGATGAATTAATGAGTTAAAAGTGCCTGATAGAACATACTATTTTTCGCTGAAACGGGAGCTTAAAAATAATTTTTAAAAGTTTGTTTTCTAAAAGAGTTATATAATTCTCGAAAAAAATAACAAAGTTATTTTTTTTTCAATATTGCTCTTATAACTGTAGTTGTGGAGCTTTTACAAGTGATGCTGGCAATAAACAATTTGAGTAGTCCCTCTGGCAGTTGGTTCCTCTCCTCCAGCAGCGCTATATTTATGTCCCGTATGTTTCTAGATAAGGATGACGAGTTGTAATTGTCCTTCCAAGTGCATCTCATATGTGCTGCACATGATTAAGGCCTAAAAATCAGATTAACCAATGTATGTGGCCAATATGTTCACATTCGAGAAACTCGTAGACTAACTTAGTCTTATTCGAACGAACATTCTTAATTTTAATAATAAAATTAAGGACAATTGCATCCTTGAAAAGGCGAAAATGGAACATAGAAGATTTTATCCCTATACTTCATAGACACAGAGCTTCTGGAGGCTTATGGGCCAGTCCAACATGAGTCCGGCTCAGACCATCAAACCTCAATTGTAAATACTGGCACTTTTCTTGGACGTTGAATAATATGTAGCAAATATCTGATTCCCTCCAGCTGAAGATGATCGTGATTCAAGAGTTATGATGGATGTGGACTCATCCATGAATGAACAGTCGTCCACTGATTTCAGTTTCAGCGTCGTGCAAATGAATGTCGAATAATGTGTTAATGTTCCATGGATCATCCTAAACCTGCTCTTTTGTGCTCAAAAGGGAGTAGGACGTTAACTTCACAGGTCTTCTAAAAACAGATTTCTATCGTATAACCTTTTGGAAGCAGCAACCTTTGGATCTTTAGTTCACAAGATGGCCAAGAAGCTGTAGGATTAATGTTACTCATCGTCGTTGGGCACAAATATTAATCTTCGTTAATCATTGGGGTTTTTGAACGACTTCCTCATGACTTCTCTCAATGAATTCGGTATCATTAATCTGTCTCCGTTGGTAGTATAACATAAGTTTCTTGCAATATGCACTTTTTTCCTTCTTATTTTGGTATAAAACAACGAGCCTTTTTCGTAAATAAACTGTTTGAATTATGGCTGATTCTTTCGTAAATTTTCCAACAGTTATCGCATTCATAAATATTACTATTGTAAATACAAGAGTATATATATATATACTTTGTATGTAATTCACGCATTTTAAATAAACTTTTATGAATATTTTGGAATTAATTTACCTAAAATAAACAACATCAGAGTCTAATAACGAACTTCCTATATATTTTTATTCCAAACTATTTTAATCTATATTCAATTTCATTTTAGTTTTAAATCAAGACTAATTTGTTATATCAAGATTTATTTATAAAGAAAATGATTTTAAAATAAGTAAAAATAACAATTATAATTCTTTCTTTGAAAAGTTCAGATCCACGAATTAATTACTCTCTCTCTCTCTCTCTCTCTCTCATTCCTTTTTTTAAAGAATATAGGCACTTTTAGATTTAAAAAAAAAAAACATTGTGGATAATACCCTTTAAATCTGTTTCATGTGTATGTATAATAATTTGTATTCATAATATCAACAGGTACTGAGAAATTCTCGAGAAAAAAGAATTTCATGATTTATCACTTTAGATGCAGCATATACATTATAACTATACTAAAGTTCAAATCTTTACCTAAAAGTACATTTACTCTTTAAAACAATATTTTCCCCTCTCTCTTCTAAAAGGCGATTTACACGATAAAAAAAGACAAAATTGTTCGCAACATAAAGTATAATATGAGAAGCACCGAAACATGTTTACGCTCTCAACTTTCGCTTCTTTTAGATCTCAAATAATTCATGTCGGCAATTTTATCTGTATATAATATTTAGAGAATACCAGTATGAAAACTGGATTACATCTTCTTTCCCCTTTGCTGGATATATTTATACACATATACATGCTTCCTCTTTTCTGTTGAATTTTTCGATGATGCTTTTTTGCGGATTTTAGTAATGGCAACCCTACGTGAATGCACCCCACCCCTCACGCACACATTTTTAAACCCCCTCACCATCTCTCTTTTTTTACTTGTTTATTTAATTTTTTTAACTCCCTTCCACCCTTCATTTTTACAACCCCCTACAGTTCTACCCATTCAAAAGTCCCTTCTTTCGGCAACCCTTATACTGCTGCAGCCCTGGCCTCACCTCGCGCCCCGGGGAGCAGTTGTGCATATAAATGGCATCATTACCGACCGTGGAAAATGCCGGGGCGGAGAGAACACTACGTAAGGGGGTGGAGATGAAGAAAGAAGGGGGGTCGGACCAGACTCGGTACGGGAAAAGAATGCCAAACCGACCGATAGACAGACGGACAAGTCTGAGAGAAAAGATTTATGAACGGAGAGAGGGCGTAATGTCGCTTGGATGGCCACGTTTTAACGTCATAACGCGTATCGAAGAGGCCTCTCTTTCTCTCTCCGGAAGTATTTCGAAGGATTCTTCTTTTAAGCGAATAGGTTAGCTCAGAGTTTAAACAACTCTTTGGAAGCATTTTATTAGAGAAAATGCAGGAGTACTTTTATTTTGTTTACTTCCATCAATGCTATAAGTATCGCACTCATTTGTTTCAAATATGTGCTAAATGAGTGAAGTCAGTGTAAAATTAAGTAAAATTTCAAGTGGAATGCAATAAAAAATGAAATTCTTCCCTTATTTTTCTACAATTTTTTCTCCCTTTAGTTTCATAGGAACCGGAAGCACTAACTTTTCAGATTTGTTTTGATTTCCAATTTACGTCTGGTTCTAAAGCAGCATGAAGGCTATTGGTAATGCATCTCGGGATTGTGAACCTCAGTCAAGTAACAAGGAGGGCACCTGAGTTGGCACCCCTTCTCCACACAAATGAGAGAACTTAAGATCTAGAAGGATTTAACGTGCGTCAACCCTCTACACGGTGAGTCTTCAGTGGTCCTTAGACTTGAACCTGCGACTCGATGACGCCGACCACGAACTTTTGATCATGGTTATCACGGCCCACTGTGCTCAGAATACTAAGCATATTAAAATTTTAACTTTGGGAGTTGGGAAATTTTTCAGTCATAAATCTTTTTGCCACTGTATTTCTAGGAAATATAAGTCTTTAAAAAAGTAATCTTTCAAACGGTTATATTTTGAATGTATTAGCAATAGTTCTTAACGGGAAATTTTCAAGTGTTTCATTATTTAGGATACGTTTTTCCACGTATGGATCACACCTTCTACCCATCATTTACGAAAGTCTTAACATTTTTTTCTGTGCATTATTTTTAGTGTTACAAAAAAAAGATATTTTTCAATATACGTGTGTTTTCCCTCTTCCTTTTTCAATTCCTAATATAAGCTCACTCTCTCCCTATATATATATTTATTTATTTATATATATATATATATATATATATATACTGGTGTCCAAAAGTTAAGTATAATTGATAATTATGTGAATAAAGAAGGAACTGTAAATCAGAATGGTGGGAAACGTGATATGCGAGTGTAAAATAGTTATAAAATAAGGAAACAAATCAAAAGAATGATAATAACTAATTTTATTATCCAAAGTAGCAGTTTGAAAGAAAACTGAGCATAGCAAGGATTCGCACTTTAGAGAAAAAATGAAAGAAAACATTAAATAAAATACTGATGCTGCAGTTTAATAAGGCGTGTGGTCACCTCTGATAGCCAGGCACGCTGCACAGCGATTTACTATACTTGCTATGAGATGATGAATGAGTCGCGGGCTCAAACGGTTCCAAGCTTCTTGGAGAGCTCTCTTCAGTTCTGTAACGGAGCTTGGTGGGTGAGAAAGGGCTGCAATTTTTCTCCCGAGCATATCCCATACATGCTCGATAGGATTTAAATCAGGGGAGTTCGCAGGCCACGACATGCGCTGGATGTTTTCCGTTTCAAGGAAGTCATCAATCAGCACCGCTCGGTGACATGGCGCATTATCATCCATGAATATGAAGTCAGGACCGATAGCACCTCGAAACAAGCGAACATAAGGCTCAAGAACTTCGTCTCTGTATCTTTGAGCAGTCACAGACCCTATGTCAAAGAAATGGAGGTCTATGCAGCCGTCCATCATGATGCCTGCCCATACCATTACTCTCCTTGATGTAAAATGTCTTTCCGTTATGTTTCTTGGTTCAAAACGTGTTCCACGTTCTCTCCATATCGTTACCCACCAAGAATCTTTACTCAGACTAAACCGAGACTCGTCACTGAACATCAGATTGGCCCACTCTCCCACACTCCAATGTTGATGTTTCAAACTCCAGTTCAAACGAGCGCGTTTATGCGCAGACGTGAGGGGAATGCAAACTGCTGGTCTTCTGGCATACAGGCCAGCATGATTGAGTCTCCTGTAAACAGTTTGTCTCGAAATTCGTATTCCTGGGGCGACTGTGAGCGCCGAACCCCAGTGCTCTGCCCCTCTGACGTCGCGCACTTATTACCAGATATCGGTCTTGGCGAGGGGTTGTGACTCTTGGTCGACCTGATACTGGTTGTCGGGTAACATCTCCCGTTCTTTGAAACCTCTGCCTCAGTCTGGTCCACATTCAGAATTCGAGACACTTTGGTTTGTGATCGTGAGGATTCCAGCATTCCAACGATTCTTCCTTTCGTAAACATGTCCAATTGGCGTCTTTGTGCCATCATTCACCTTGTTTGATGGTTAACAACGTTCCTTCACACAGCAGTTGCACGAAACTTGTCTGAACTGCCAAAGCTGCATGAATCGGTTTCTCCGCGTTCCGACTTGCGCCGGTGTTTTGCACAGGACGTAGTCGACTGAAAAGTTTTGCATTAACCCAATGTTTCTTCTTCGCCCAATAAATATCCGCAAGAAATTTGGAAAAATTTTATGAATATTTACTCCATGTTTTTCGCATTTTACGATTTATGCTTAACTTTTGGACACCAGTTTATATCTTGTTCAAATTTTCAATCGTTAATAAAATACTCTCTATTCATCCATTCAAGTTCAAATAAATTTTTTTAAACTTGTAGTGGATAACACTTGATGTTAATACAGTTTTTCCAAATATTAATTCATTAATTACAAGTTAATTAATTTAATTAATTACCGGTTTTCGATGCCAACTTAGATTTGCTTCCATGGTTGTAACAATGTAACTGTTAAAACAATGTCAAAAGATGGTGTCGAAAACCGGTTAACTAATAGTGGAGAGAGTTAGTTAATTGTGGGAATTGAAAAAAGAGCATGATTTATCTGTATTGTTGTAACAATGCACACCCAGTTGGGCTAGTTTGGTGGAAAACCCGGTGTTCGACGCCAACTTTTGACATTGTTTTAACGGTTACATTGTTACAACAATGGAGACAAATCTAAGTTGGCATCGAAAACCGGTTTTTCAACCAAACTAGCCTAACTGGGTGTGCATTGTTACAACAATGCCAATAAATCATGCTTTTTTTTCAATTTCCACTATTAGTTAACTCTCTCTCTCTCTCTCTCTCCCTCTATATGTATATAGTTCAAATTTTCAATCATTCATAAAATACTTTCTATTCATCCATTCAAAGTAGGAATTGACTTAAAAATTTTTTTTTATATTTCTTGTTGTTAGTTATTTTGTCTACAGTTTACAACTTAAATCGCACGGTCAGAAATAATAAAATTGCTTCACAAATTCGTTTGAACTTAATATTCCGCAAGTAAAGCATTGCTGAAATTTCAAAAATTAAGAGCATTGCTTATGTCATACAGGCAATGATGTTATGGAGCCAAAAACAATTCCCCATTTTCCCCAGAACGAATTTATAATATTTTAAATGATTTATGTTCTGAGATTTGCCGATTTTTTCTTCAATCATTTAAATTTAAAAACGTATTAATTAATTCCATGAAAATTTTGCAAATTACAACAATTAGTCATCTTTAGCATGTTTTACAGTTAAAATTAATGTGTTCCTCTATTTCTTACCTCCTTAATCACGTGTTTTTATAATTGTCGATCAATAGCTATTATTCCCTTGTAATTACCTAAATCTCTCTTCAAAAGAATTTTCTACTTTAACAAAATTTGTTACTTCATTAAGAAAGAGAGATATGCCTTTGACTTTACAAACAAATAATGCATTCAATAACTTCCTCTTGTTATTGTTTTTAATCTTAATCCTTAGCTTTTCTTTCAATTACAAAATACAGAAAACATCACATTATAATTTCAAATTTTGTCAAAAGATGAATCTATAAACGCATCCAAAAAGCTCCCCTTTTATTTAAATAAATAAATCTAATTCAGTTATTACTTCACTATTAATGTCAACATAATTTTACTTGAGCTTTTACACTAATGAAATACTAATTACAACAACATGAAATTTAGGCAAAATTATAAGGAAATTAATTACTCACTAATACCCTCATTTTCTTAAGCATTTGAGAAATAAATGTATATTATCCTTGTAAATACATCAGATGCAGTTTCAGTGATAACACATTTTCAAAGTAAACTCTTAGTCTATATATAGCATAATCTTGAGATAATACTCTCAATATGAAATAAGTTAAAACTAATTTCGATAGAAGCTACATTTTTGCAACACTCCATAAGTCTGCATTTGATCAAAATGTATTGTAGTTAAACCTTTAACTCCCAGTAAAATACATGGGGAAAAAATTATTTTCAAGAATAACTGCGCTTAGGTAGTATGTCATATTCGATGCACAGCAATAAGCCTTTACATGTTACAGCTCACTCTATAAATCCTTAAGCTTAACGAACATAGAGAGCTTCAAGACGAAATAAAATAAGCAAACATTTTTCCATCGTATTCTTTGCTTATATCTAAGGAGATTATCAACATTGGAAACATCGTCTTACTACTACGCGGAACGAAACATATCCCTCTCTCTCTCTCTCTAAGATATTTTGCAATTATTCTTATTTCACTTAACATAATCTTCTGGAAGAATTTTCTTGCAAAGTGAAGAAGAAGATGGGTATTAACAACAACATAAATGGAATGCTACAGTGAAACATAAATGGAATTTCTCTCGTCTCGTGTATATATAATCTTCCGCATAGAACGAACAAGGAACAGCAAACGTATGGCAAAGCGCTACACATGCGATCAAATAAATTGAAGAACAAGCTACCCAGCAGAACACTCCTCAGCTTCAGAACCTAAAGAAAGGATTAAGGATTATTTAAAGTCGATTATTTATTTATTTATTTTTATTTATTTTTTTCTCTCTCTGAGTTCCAGTGAGTGAATCTTTAACTCGGGGGGAAAAAAAGAAGCGCAATGAAGCGAAGTGAAGTGCATTCAAAATGCATTTGCATGAGAAGGAAACTCTCAAAATTGAAAATTGCGTTTTCCTTTGTTTACAGAACGAGGAAGAAGAGGGATATATATATTTTTCAGAAAGAAACACACCATAGTTCCTCTCTTCGCGGTAAACACATCAAGTATTAAAAAGAACGCCATTTCAAAAGGCTTATCGCAGTAAACACATTATTCTCTCTTTTCATCGTCGTTCTGTTTGTCTTTCTTTCCCTTCGCTCGCCCGTTGTTATTTTTTTTTTCTTTGTTTCACTTCGCTCAATGAAATACGCATTCGAGTAGGACAAACAAAAATAATTTCTTTAGTCGAATCCAGAGTCTATACGCCGACTCACTAGACGCTAATGTACTACGTTTCAATTTTGAAGGATTATCTTCCCATGAGACATTGCGAGGAACGGAACTAAATGCCCTTTGTCGTTAAATAAATGTCTTGGAAAATGAACGAGAGAGAAAAGAAAAACAAAGTATGGAATTCTCTTTTTCCTGAGTTTTGGAAAATGATTTCGCTACAATCACCCTGAAGTCATGAGAGTGGGACTTCTAATTAAGGTTTTGATTTTTGCGCAGTTAAAATCCAATACTACCCGAAAGGAAAAGTCTTTCTTTTGGATACAAAATAGAATATACTAGTCGACATATCCCTAATGTTGAAATAATTACTCGGCTATTGATTAGTATACATTACTAAAATGGAGAAGTGATGAAGCAGCGTTGAGAACAAATTAAAAAAGGGTTCGTACTTTTTTTTTTCTCCTCCGAAAGGAGAAGTTGATGTTCGAAATTTATTCTTGAACTTCTACAGCAAATTGAAAAATGCATTTTGTTACCTTTTGAATGGGAAGATAATTGCATTTACATTTAGTTATGCTTGTATAATGAGGTGATCATTACAATAAACCTGTTCAGTGTGTTTTTAAAAATAGAAAATATGCTTAGAGATTTAAATAAGAAAATTATAAAGAAGAATTGGTCAAAAACTTAAGGACCTCACAGTTAAATAAAATATCCTCCCTCCCAAATATCAATATAAATGTATATACAGTAGAACGTCGTTTATCCGAACGTTTTTTATCCGGAGTGTCAAATATCCTAACCAAAGTTCAGATACGTTTTCGAACAGTGCAATGCTCAACATTTGTTTCCTGAGAGGCCAAAAGTGACCGGAAAATCCAAATTGAGGGATATTTGGGGAATTACATCTGTGTGATTTGGTAAACATCTGCGCGGAATATTTGTTTCCTAGTGAAGGGGTGTATACGTGTTCTTTTGTTGAGTTTTGTTGATGTAGAAACCTGGATGGCATGCGATGCAGAAGACTGTGGCTTTCAAATGCTAAATAATGACGAGATAGTGACTTCCGTGAAAGAAGAATCCGACCCTGTCGACGATGAAACGGATGAAGACGAGGACAACAACAACGAAAGTAGCAAGGGTTCATCAAATGCTGGCGCGTTTACTGCTTTAGAGACAGCTATGGAGTGGAACGAACAACAACCAGAGTGCTGTTCTACTCAACTACTGCTGCTGAAGAGAATCAGAGACCTTGCAGGGGAAAAATGAAGGTGTACAATGGTACAGCGAAAAATAAGTGATTGTTTTCCACAATCAAGGTAAAAATGTGACCTTTTGCACCTATTTTTGCTTTTTCTTCAAGCACGTTTCCCGCATGTGATTATTTTCAACATTTGTATAGTGTCCCGCATCATATACCGCATCGATCGCATTCGGTTTTTGGTTATCCGAACAATCAAGTATCCGAACGGTGTCCGGTCCCAGTTGATTTGGATAAACGACGTCCTACTGTATATAAACAGCAGTGCCAATTTAAGCTTATTTCGGGACCTGGGCACAGAAGACCTACAGGCCCCCTTGGACTAGTAAATCGGATATTTATTACCAGAAAACCTGATTAAGTCCAGCTTATCCGGGCCCCTGGATGCCCACCGCAAGTGCCCAGTGGATAACCAGCACTGATAGACAGTACTCCCACAAACATTTTGCGACCGCGGTAACTTAGAATTCATGGTCACGAACATCGTTAAAAAAAACGCTCAACCCGCAAAATTTTATGATTTTTCATAGAAAATATCTTTTTAAAAAGTTCAAATTTTCTTATGTTTCTAATACTCTCTCTCTCTCTCTCCCTCTCTCTCTCCCTCTCTCTCTCTCTCTATCTCTCTCTGCATCATATTTACAATTTCAATCTGAAAGATGGACAGGTTTGAAGTTTTCTAATCGAGAATTTTATTTTTCTGTAAGCAAATCCTGTTTTTAAAAATCGTTTGTTCAATCATTCAAAATAGATATCGATAAATAAAGATCGTTTTCATAAATTTTTGCTTACCCATAAACACACATATGTGTAACAACTTAATGTTTACTTAAAATTTGAACCTTATATATATTTATCTAAATCATAATTACAAATACCCTATAAAAGTATTAAAACCTATATTTTGGCAAATTTGTTCGTGGCAGGCGTGCCATTTGTTCGAGCCAAGTACTACTGAGAACCCACCGTACAGAGTGTGATCGATGCACGTTAAAATAGGTCGAGGCTCAAACGTCCTCCTGTTGGTGTAATGAGGAAGTTAGGAGAGGGATTGCCAGCTTAAGTGTCGTCCGCATCACTTGACCAGGGTTCAAAATTACGAGGTGGGTCACTAATAATCCTCTTTGGGCTTTATAGTACGACGTAAATATAACTCTCCCTCACTCATTCGTTGAGGTAAGTTTTTCCAGATAATCTGTAATAAAGCTCTTTAAACCTCTTAGATAAAATCGATTCCCTTGGGAGATTCAAATCAACTTTTTGAGTCAATGCCCAGCTGGATAACAACATGCATTAAGGTAAGAAGTGGGCCAACTCGTTGTTTCATTCATTATTATTATTATTATTATTGTTATTATAACTGTTGTAGCTGCTTTCTTTAAATAACATTAAACTCCTTTGATACCATTAAAATTGCATATTGAAATATGCTTCATTTGTTATTTTTCCAGCAGCAATTGTTCTCCTTCTAGGAAAATTGAATTTTGCTGACAAAGTTTGCTTCCCAGTGTGCACTTGGAAGATAAAAGTATGGCAACCATAGAAGATGTGACCAGGGTTACCAGATTAACCAAAAATATGATGCCGCCAAGGAATCATTGAGAAAACTTTAGGATCAATCCTTCAAGAAATTACCATGAGGCTATATAAAAGACCTTCGAAACTAGGGTCAGTAGTGTTCAGAAGAGAGCTCAGTCAAAATCAGAATATACTTGTGCGTTGGATGCGATAAGAGAGAGACTTTGGCTGAGTTCCTACTACTGTAACTCTTCCAGAAAGTCGTTTTTAGAACGTGTAAAACTTGTTCATAACGAGAGCGTTCTGAACTATTGCAAATAAACTGTTATAATATTTTTTGTGCATAAACGTAGATTTATCTTCGTGCATTTACCTGTTCGTCCTTGTTCATTAATAAATCTGTTATTGTTCAAGTAATTGGAGTCGTCTGCTGCTTTTCCCCCCCACGCAAATTTCAAATAATTTCTACCAATCATTATACCCGTTACATCATATCTACCGATTTTCGCTCCTTCTTGGATAGCTCCTTAGTGTGTAGCTTCTTATGTTATGAAATGTGTAATTGCTGTAAACAAAGAGAGAGAAAAATAGTTTTTTTTTAAATAAAACCTCACATTCTTTATGATAAATAGTAATAGAAGTGAGTTTTATTATAAATAGTTACTTTAGATTAAAACCAAAGCTTTACGTAAAACAGTGTTAATGATTTCACTGTGGGAGAATCAAAGATATAAGAAAGCACAATGTGTAAAAACTACGTTTGTTTGAAACAAAAAAGACAAAAAAGGATATCTTGCAGCAGAATTATACACTCGTGAACAAAAAAATTTGCGCACAAAGAAGGAGTCCTCAAAATGAAACGAAATTTTACATATATAATAACTACTTTGATATAAGTAAATAATTAGAAAATCAAAGAAAAAAGATCATTTATTTCAGAGAAAAAGGCAAAAGAATGGAGGATTTAATACCCTGTTGAACCCCCTCTACCGCAAATGCACGATGCGATATGATCGGGCATTGAGCCATACAAGTTCTGTATGATGTCTTGAGACATTTCGTTCCATATTTGATGTAACCTTGCCTCTAGTACGTTCAAACTCGTGGGATGCACAACTCGCCATCCCAAATGATCCCAGATATGCTCTATTGGAGACAAATCTGGGGATCGAGCAGGCCCAGAAAGGGTAGTAACAGTGCAGAGACAGTCTTATGACACCCTTGCCGTGGGAAGCCGAGCATTATCTTGTTGAAAAATAGCTTCTGGGAGCCGTTGCATGAGTAGCAACACATGTGGTTGCAGGATGTCTTGGACATACCGCTGGGCTGTCATGGTGCCTCGGATCAATACTAGGGGTGACCGTGTATTGTAGACAATGGCACCTCATACTATCACACCAGCTGTGGGAGCGGTGTGTTGATGTAAAGCAAAGGCAGGGTTGAGGCGTTCACCTCGGGGTCTCCACACACGAACATGATTTTCATCACTGCTGAAATTGAATCTGGATTCGTCGCTAAAGACGACCTGGTTTTATTCCGCTGCAGTCCAGTTTCCTCGTGCGTTGCACCACTCCAAAACGGAGATGTCGATGGTCGATGTCAAGGGCAGCACATGTAATGAGCACCGTGATCCCAAATGTCCTTCAGCCAGGCGCCTTCGTATGGTTCGAGAAGACACAGGGGCCCTAGTAAAGGTGCTACTTGTGCCTGGATGGCGGCCGAAGAAGCAATTGTCTGTACGCGTGCATTTCTTACGATGCGGCGGTCATCTCGAAGACTGATCTGTCGAGGTCGTCCTGAGCCTGGTCTTCGTATAAAGGACATCTCTCGGATCCACTGGTCCCAACACCTCCTCTCAACACAATCAGAGCTGCCTAATTGATGAGCTACTCGCCTAGCTGACCACCCAGCTTCCATCATGCCGATGATTCTCCCCCTCTCAAACTGCGACAGCTGCTCATATTGTCTTCGAAAACGGCGTAATGGCATGTCTACCTCAGCACTTCCTTTGTAAACGATTCAGCACACTCAAACAAGCTTTGGTTACCTGTTTTATACTCCACGGAGAACGACGTTAAACGCCCTTTATCGGCTATATGTAATGCGCAATCACGCTGCATTTCTAATCATTCGCATATCTCCCCGACATGTACCTCCATGCCAAGTTTCGTTACGATCTCGCAATTATTTCTTAGAGCGCTAATTTTTTTGTCCGTGAGTGTAGCTGCAGGCAATTCTAACTACGTTAGTGTTGACAAAATATTTGCTTTTTCAAACGTTTGGGATTATTTATCAAACTGGAATGGACACATATGTGCTCTTAAGGTTATATATTTACTAGCTGTTACCCGCCCGCTTCGCTGGGTATTTCATGATGTTTTACAAATTTTTACTGCTTATATATATGTATAAATTATTGATATCTAAGTCCTAGCATTAACAATTCGATTGTATTGAAAAATATACTTATACCTTTAACTGTCGCAAAAAAAAAGGCAGAACTCATCTAATTTGTATTTTCTAAAAATCTCTAAAATTGAAGTATAGAATGATATTTGCTCTTTCGTAACCCAAAAACCAAGTGGATTCCCGCAAAACCAATTTTCGGTGGATCTCTACTCCATAAATTGAACATGCAAGCCAAATTCCAAGTCTAAATCTAACAGAAAAAAAGAAGTTTTACTATCAATATCCCCGTAATCCCGTTGAGAGCCGTTTTCCAAAATAACCGCTCTTAGAGGATTTCAATTCAACAAAAGAAAAATGCAAACCAAATTTCATTATTATAGTCCTTGTAGCTCGAAAAAAGTAATTTTTTTTGTCAATACGTCCCAGTAACCCCCTGCACCCCCCTAAGAACTTGATTTGCTTAAAATACATTCTTAGTGGATCTCTATTCAACAAAAGAAACATGCTTAACAAATTTCAAGTATATGGGTCTAACAATTAAAAACATTAATTTTTTTCTGTAACTCCTCTTGACCCCTCGCAAACATCCTTAGGGGTCAATTTTCGTTTCACTCTTTGTTAGAGGAACTCTATTCCATGAAAGGAACATGCCTACCAATTTTCAAGCAGGATGATCAAATAGTTTAAAAATGGAAATATTTATCGATTACGTCTCTTAAACTCCCGAAATTAAACTTGGTAGTTGATATTCGCAAAACCCATTTTGTAGCGGTTCTCTACTTTACGAAAGGAATCTGCTTATCAAATTTCAAGACTGTACGTCTAACAGTTTAAAATGGGGATAATTATCTATAACGCCACTTGAGCCCACGCAACGCCACTTCTGGGTCTGTTTTCACAAAACCCATTTTGTAGGGGATTGCACTCTATGAAAGGAATCTGCTTAGCAAAATTTGAAGACTGTGCGTCCAATTAATTAAAAATGCAAAAAAATTATCAATAACGCCCTTGAACCCCCGCAATGCCACCTAGGGTCGATTTTCACAAAACATATTTTGTAGTGTATTTCTATCCTATGAGAGGAATCTGCTTACCAAATTTCAAGACTGTGAGTCTAATGGTTTAAAAATAGAAATAATTATTTATATCTGCCCTTAACCCCTTGCAACACCCCTTGGGGGTCAATTTTCTCCAAACCCGTTTTGTAGCGGATATTTACTCCATGAAAGAAACATTTCTACCAATTTTCAAGCAGCTAGGTCAAGTAGTTTAAAACGAAAATATTTATCTATTACGCCACTTATACCCCGCAACGCCACTTAGAAGTCTGTTTTCACAAAACCTTCTTATAGCTGACTCTATTAAATAAATCTATTTATCAAATATAAAGACTGTGCGTCTAATAGTTTAAAAATGGAAATAATTATCTGTAACGCCCTTAAGTCCCGCAACGCCACTTGGGGCAATTTTCACGAAACCCATTTTGTAGCGTATCTCTACCCTATGAGAGGAATCTGCTTACTAAGTTTCAAGACTGTACGTCTAATAACTTAAAAATCGGAATTTATAACGCCCCTTAAACCCCCACCCCCGCAACACCCCTTGGGGTCAATTTCCCCAAACCTGTTTTGTAGCGGATATTTACTCCATGAAAGAAACATTCCTACCAATTTTCAAGCAGGTAGGTCAAGTAGTTTAAAAACGAAAATATTTATTTACTACGCCACTTAATCCCCTGCAACGCCACTTAGAGGACTGTTTTCACAAAACTTTCTTATAGCTGATCTCTACTCTATGAAAGAAATCTATTTATCAAATATAAAGACTGCGTGTAATAGTTTAAAAATGGAAATAATTATCTATAATGCCCCTTAAGTTCCCGCAACGCCACTTGGGGGGCAATTTCACGAAACCCATTTTGTAGCGTATCTCTACCCTATGAATAGGAATCTGCTTACTAAGTTTCAAGACTGTACGTCTAGTAACTTAAAAATCGGAATTTATAACGCCCCTTAAACCCTCCCCCCCGCAACACCCCTTGTGGGTCAATTTTCCCAAAACCCATTTTGTAGCGGATATTTACTCCAGGAAAGAAACTTACCTACCAATTTTCAAGCAGGTAGGTGAAGTAGTTTAAAAACGGATATCTTTATCTATTACGCCCCTTAATCCCCCACAACGCCACTTAGAAGTCTGTTTTCACAAAACCTGTTTTGTAACTGATCATTATTCTACGAAAGGAATCTATTTATATATCAAATTTAAAGACAGTGCGTCAAATAGTTTAAAAATTGAAATAATTATCTATAACGCCCCCTAAGCCCCTGCAACGCCACTTGGGGGTCGATTTTCACCAAACTCATTTTGTAGAGGATCTCTACTCTCTGACAGGAATCTGCTTACCCAATTTCAAGATTGTACATCAAGTAGTTTAAACATGGACGCAATTATTTTTATCGCCCTTAACCCCTTAACGCCCCTTGCGTTTCGAATTTCGGAAAATCCGTTCTTAGCTGACGTCTACTCTATGAAAGGAACATGTCTACCAAATTTCAAGTCTGTAGGTTGAATAGTTCCGGAGATATCGGGATTAGTCAGTCAGTCAGTCAGTCAGTGAGTGAGTGAGTCGCTTTTCTCCTTTATATATATAGATAAATAAAAACTCCTTTTAGAAGATCACATTTAATTATTACTACTCTCAGCATCTTTGGCTTTTAGAGAATTTTTACCATGTAATCATCATCAGAATTGTGAAAGAGAAAACTCCTTTTATTTTGCATTATTTCTCAGTCATTTTAAATCCCATATTTCTATAATATATGTTATGATGCATGCATTTAAATATTGTAGCCTTGCTGAAAATTGATTTATTTTTCTTTTCTTTTCGGACATTTTGAAAGAAGTTTAACGAGTTTACTTACATTACTACATTATACGTAATAAATTGAAAAGATAAAAATAAAGTTCCGAATTTTTTTTCGTTTCGCTTAATCAAAAATATAATTTCTTTGCATCGTTTTTTTTTTTTTACTTCGACAGCTGAATGTCTTCGTAAACTTATTAAAAGCCAGAAGAACTTTAAATTTAAGATAATAAATTCTTCAGCATAATGGATAAAACAAAGTGCCTCAAGCTTGGTATAACAAGCACTCATCCTTTTTTGTACTCCTCTCTTTTAAATACGGTTGACGTATCAAGATGTCTCTTTTAAGTATTCTATTAATTTGTTAAGTCTGTTATTGACCACGCTAAAAAAACCTTAAAAGATTCCAGCGACTGATCAATAGCTCCCTATCATTTTCCTGATTATGAAGATTAACAGCTTACACGTCTTTTAACCATTATCTTTCAAACACCCGTGTGCCGACAAAATCTTGACAAAAGTGCGCCAAGTTGTCTCCAAGCGCCAAACGCGTTTGCTAAGATTAAAACAATAGATCAACTTTCCTTACACCCATCAAAGAGGAAAAGAAAAACCTCGTCGGCATCAAACAAAATATTCGCGACGGAAAATTTTTCGGTACTAACCCTTTGTTGCCCCGGGAAAGTTTTACGGATAAAACCTTAAAAGAGGGACTACGCGTGTGGGTGGAAAAAAAAGGGTCTTATCCAATACTCTTCAGCCCTCATAAAGACAAAGTTTAGATGCATTTCCTTAATGTCCAATTTGTCAGTCAACCATGGGTTTAAAGACAAAGTTTTCCCTCCCTGAAAAGAAGTTTCTCCCGAAAGAAGGAAAATAATTATAATAAAGAAAAAGAGAAGTGGAGGGGAGTGAAGCTTAGGACGGGGCTTGGAAATGGGGTAGCAATTTACGCGTTCCTTACTGACAACTCCCCCCTCTCCTTTTACCGCTTGCAGGCTTTAGCGGGTCCCTCTTGTATGAAAAAGTACAAGGGTGGTTTGAGAAAATGATGACACCGAGTCGATACATTGATCGAGTTAATCGTGATGTTTGGGGAACGGTTGCAAATTTAAAGGATATTTGGTTTTAGGTTGGCTTTTTTTTATTGGTAAAGAATTATAATGAAAAAAAATGGCTGGGAATAAAAGGCTTTGAGTGTAAATGAAAATGATGAATTTCCAACAACTGTAAGAGAATTCCTCATTATTTCACTAAATTGTTTTAGTCATTAATAAGAAAATACACAATATTTTAGGTAATAATTTAATTAAATTATAACAGCCCCATTCAATATATTGTTATATTATTGCATTTAAAATTCAAGTTGCCTAATTTTTGATTTTTATTTAATTTTTCTATGTATAACTTAGGATGTGATTTAATTTTTTTTTCTTTTCTTTTTTAAAAAATTCTTTGTTATAAAGATTTTTCTCTAGAACTGTTGTGGATATTAATCTAACAATATGACTTCATTAAGCAAAATATCCCAAACGAAAGGAATGTACAATATTGTTTTCGCGTTTGTTATATTGTGAAATTTTTTTAAATGTCTTAAAATAACTACTAACATATGGATAATTTAAAAACATTCGGACCTCTGTTCAACGAATTTATCGAACCCGATCATTTTGTTCGTTAAATCGGGGTTATTCGTTGTATCGGGTTCCAAACAAAATGCATATTTTTCACACTTCCTTTCTTTCCCATTGGCTCGACAGCCCAGGATGGGCCTTGGCCTTCTCAAGAAGCCTTTTCTAGACTAGCCTTTTTCCTGCTAGTGTTCTCCAATTCTTAGTTCTCAAAACTAGGAGATCTTTTTCTAGGCTATCAATCCATCTAAGATTTGGCCTGCCCTTTCCTCGTGTGCCAATTGTTTCAGCATTGAAGACTTTTTTAGTGCTCCGGTCTTCGTCCATTCTGACAACGTGACCTGCCCATTTAATTCGTTGTACTTGGATGAAGTTAACGATGTCAGATTCTTCATATGATTGATAGAGCTCGAAATTTGATCTTTTTCCCACGTTCCATTTTCCTGAATTCCTCCAAAAATTAATCTTAAAATATTTCTTTCGTAGATGCTTATCATGTTCTCCTCTGCTCGAGACATGGACCAAGTTTCAGATGTATAAGTTAATACTGATTTTAAAACACTTTTATACAATAGAACCTTTGTTTTTCTTTTGATTAAATTCAATTTCATATATTTTCTTTTTTCCATTAAGTCATCTATTAGCCATAGTAATTCTCTTTTGAATTTCAGTAGTACAATCGTTTCTAATGTTAATTTCCGAACCTAAATAATTGAAACTGTCAACACACACAACTTCAAAATCATACTCTTCAATTTTAAATTGGGAATTGTTAAAACATGATTTAGTGCAAGGCATGTTTATGGTCTTATTGATTTTCAGTCCCATCCTGAGGGCCTCTTTCTCTAAAGATAAGAAGGCTTGTCTTAGTGCAGTGGGTGTTCGAGCAATGATATCAATGTCATCAGCAAAAGCCAACAACTTTATTGATTTATTAATGATATTTTTTCTGATATTGATATTGGAATCTCTTACCACTTTTTCTAATGCTAGGTTAAAGAGAAGACGCTAGTGCCATTTTTTTTATTTCCAATGGGTCGGAAAGATCATTCTGCGCCTTGACCATGATCTTTGTTTCGCTTAATGTCAGGCCTTAATAACTTATCAGGGAATTTAAACATTTTTTGCACTTATCTTTTGAAAATTCTATAATAAGCATGTACAGAGAAAATACACAGAGTTACAAATTGCATATTTTTTATTCAACAACTAAAAATACTATTACAGAGTTATTACGCACCAGTTAATTAGAAATTTTGAAATACTGACAATAGATGTTTGACAATATTTTTTGATTCCTGATTCGAAAGTTCTTTTTCGACTTTATACAGGGGAAAAAATACTGCGTCATTTACAGGGCAGTATCAATGATACGGGGCCACAAGATACAGGAGCCTGAAACGTGTAAGCGTACACGTAAAAGTCGCAAAATGTTATCAATAATCTTATTAACAGAGTTCTCTTTTACGTGTATTAAATTATTCGTCACTTTCTTCAAACATTTAAAAAAAATTTCCTTGAGTTCTACACCTTAATACTACACCTTTCCTTCTATTAGAAATCTTTAAAAGCAAGTATCGTTTTACTCAAATTAAAGAGAAAACAAGGAGTGGTATAGATTTGGAAAGGCGTTTAAAAAATTTCCTATTCAAAGCGGCTCGTAAATAAGACAATTTGAAGTAAAATGCAGAAAACATTTAGAATGATAAGGAATGTTGTTTGTCTGTAAATGACAATATCTTCTCGTCTCTTGGTCGTTTGACTGTAGATAAGCAGTTGATCAGTTTGTCCAGAGGTATCTAATGAAAGAGAATAACAAATTTGAATATGACTCGGTTCTTTTTATTTCTATAACATCCAAAGAACCGAATGTGCATTTATAGTCAGAAAGAGTTCAAAAGCTGTTTCTCCTTCTCAGAAAAGATAGGACCACAAGCACCAGAAGTTTCTCTGCCACTCTCTCAGTTGCCAGTTAATTGCCCCACTAAATAGTTATCCTGTGGTTCGCAATTTTTTGTCCAAAATATGATGCTTTCGATAACTAGTCATTCTATTTATATATGTTTTAGTAAATAAAAAATGAAATAAAATGAAGAACTCATGCACGTTGCTTCAACATAGGCAAATAAATTAATAATATTTGAAATAATATTAAATTATTCACCACTACTTAAAATATAAAGCATTTGTTAACATCTAAAACTACTCTTGGGTATATATATATATATAGTTTATTATTCGTTTAATAGAGATTTTATTCTAATCGGGAAAAAGAGAAAATTCTTTAAATCGGGGTCCTACCGTATTTCAGTCTGGCTATTAAAATATAAAAGTGCACCCACACACACACATGACTTATTAGACGACGACAGAATTTAAGTATTATTCACAGAGAAACGTAAGTAAGGCAAATGAAATATTCCACGGCATTAATTTTTATTTGTAAAATAAACGATATCGAGCAAACAAATGGGAGAACGAAATGCTTTGACTGAAACAGATGACAAGATTTAATTCATGATTCGAATTACATTTGACATAAAAGTCAGAGTTGTCAGTTGAGTTTGTCAGAGGTATCAAAAAATATTACTTAGAAACAACTGAACTGGTGAACGAGTAAAACAGATGAGGACGGTTGTATAAATAGGGAAGAATACATGCAATTCTGATGTAAAAAAAAATTCGCTCAAGAGGGTAAATAAGAAAAATGTTGTTCAAGTATTAATATTAATCTAAAAAATATTGTTATAAATTTAATTTTTTGTTAAATTAAATATTTATAAAAAATATCGTTGCTTGAAAAAGATTTTAGTATATAATTAAACTATCAAAATACATTTAGTTAAAACCAATGTTTAAAGGCTTATAATAATGGGGTTACATTTTCATCATAAAATGTAATTAGAATACATTTATTGTATTGTAATAATTATTCAAGCATATACAGTTTAAAAACTTCTTAAGAGGAATAAAAAAGAGCTCAATTTTTAAGCCATCATTATAGTTAATATATACGGGCAGATTCTATAAAATTCTAAAATTGAGCGTGTAGAGAACACATGCGAACATGTAGTAACGCGTCAATAATAATGTAACAATAGAGCTAAGACTGAATTGAAAGTTTTTCTTCAGAGGGAAAACGGTTAGTAGAAACTTTCGAAATGCTGAAAACATCTTCTGGAGATTCTTCTTTATCTTCTTTCCATAATTTTGATTGTTATTTTTGATTTTGATACAGCGTTGAAGACGACAGATATGCATGAACACAGAACGCCATTAGAACAACTTATGACAGAAAATATCTGCTTTAGTGACTGCAAATCGTTGAATGCCTTAAGGATTATTGTAGAAGAGTTAAATACTGGCGAAAATGCAGTTAATAAATTTTTGAAAGAAGGCTTGTAAAAAGGGAAAGATTTTCTCAAGATTTCTGCCACATTCTTTGTATCCGAACTAAAGTAACATAGGATGGATGATTATGGTAAACTATTCGGTGATGCAGATGGAGATTCATTGCTTTTGAATTCCACAGAAGCATGATATGAGTCCTGATATTGCATATACATTCCGGGAGTTAAGAGACCAAATATAGAACGGCAATCAACAGGTTTTGACAGCACAAAAGTTTTTCTTCGAGAAATCATACGTTAAAGGAATGTAAACTGCCTTTTATTTATGAAGATGTAATGTGATTACCGATGAATTTATTCCGCCTGATCAAACTGTCAACAAAAGGTACTATGAAGAAGTTATAAATCGGTTAGTGAAAGGAGTTCATTTTGTGAAATCAGAAATTTGGGGAAATGGAGTTACGGTATCCGACTACTTGCGACAACTTTTTTTTTAAGAAAAAAAATGGAGATATGGGAATTTTTGTGTGTTTTTTAGATTTATTTAGTAAATTTTAAGAAACGTATGCTGAAATAAAGAAGAGAAAAAGAAATTATTATTCCTAAATGGAAAAAAATTGGTAAAAATTTACAAAAGACAAAAAAAAAAAAACAAAAAAAAACATAAACTAGTTCCATTCTGTACCAAAAGTTTATAAACAAATTTTCAATTTTTCAAATCTGATGTATTGCAATGTTATTCATTTTTAAAATGACCTTCAGGATAAGAGATATTTTAATTTTTACAAAAACTAGAGCACTTTATCTTAGTATATGAGATTGCTTAAAAAAACAGTGACCATATTAACATAAGGGACTGTTAATTTTGTAATAAAACAGTGATTGATAAATCAGAAGGTTAAAACACTTCTACTATTATATAGAAGATACACAAAAAATTTCAATTAATTATTTTCAAAACTTTTTGAGCAATCGCTGGCCTTGTTTGAGCATTTTAAAAAAAAAAAAATTTTTTTTCGAGTAAAACGCTTTTTAAAGTAGACACCTTGCTTAAAGTAATGGCATCTACTTTTACTAAAACACTTGTAGTTTTTGTTCTAGTAAACGGAAAATAATAAACTTAGTATTTTTATAAAGCTAATAAGATGGCCTACAAAATATAATCTTAAAAGAATTGTCAATTTTTGGAAAAATTCAAAATGTTAAGGTAGTTGGATACTTTAATAAGCATCTATACTGCACGGCAAAGCCAGTCCGCACTATATTGGTAATGTGAATCGATTCTCGGCTAATTTTGGATCATACAAGCTGTGGCAGGTTCTCGCACGTTTCTTTCTTTCTTTTTTTTTTGATTAACCTTCATAGCTCTTTTTTTTCATAGATTTATTCAAAAATTCTTGTGTAGGAACCTTGACATATGTTAATTAGCATTGCTATTTAAAGATAACTTAAGTAATTGAAGAAAGGAAAGAAAGATTGTGCGATTGTGCGTAATAGTTAATTAAAGTATTAGATGAAGTGTTGATCCTTTTCAGAGAGTTAGTAGTCCTCGTAAATTTAGATGTAGTGTCAACAACTGGATTTCTACAAATGCTTACTCTAACTAGAATGGTCATGCTTAGAAGCTGTTTGTGATAGGGAAGTGAACTTCAGTTAATTTCTATCCTATTACATTATTACTGAGAAATCTAAGATTTATATAAAAAAGGTGTTTTTTTTTCACTATTTGTTGATCATTCATTTACATTAGTTCAAAATCTGGTTCATTTCAAAGCCCGAGTCCTCCTTTCTTCCTTCCTAAAGTATCACCTGCTGACTTTTATCTCATTCTCAAACTCAAGTTCGATCTTAAAAGATTGAAATTTCAGGACGTACTGAACATATTGAAAACTATAACGGCTGAATTTTGGCGAATGCCCTTAAGGTATCCAACTACTTGCGACAACTTTTTTTTAAAAAAAAAATGGAGATATGGGGATTATTTTGTAGCTTTTAGATTTGCTTAGTACATTTTAAGAAAAATATGCTAAAATTAAGAGAAAAAGAAATTACTATTACTAAAATGGGTAAAAATTTACAGAAAATAACATAAACGAGCCGATTTTGTACAAAAAGTTTATGAACAAATTTTCAATTTTTCAATTCTGATGTGTTGCTAAGCTGTTCATTTTTTAAATGACCTCTAGGATAAGAGATATTTCAGTTTTTACAAAAACTAGAGCACTTTATCTTAGTTATTTTATGAAATTGATTAAAATAACCGTGATTATATTAACATAAGGGACTGCAAATTTTGTAATAAAGCAGTGATTGATAAATCTGAAGGTTAAAACAGTTCTACTATTATACATAACATGCACAAAAATTGGCAGTTATAGAGACTGCCGATAGAAGTGAAAACCTATAACTTTTAATATTAAAATATGAAATTTCATATTGTTTGAACTAAAATTATCAACATCAATCTGGTTTTCACATCCTTTGACACTCTGAGCAACAATTATATGCATGTTTATATGGTTTTTTATTATCAAATATATTACGGGCTGTACAAGATCATGACAAAATATAAATACAGTTCAATTGAAATAACAATTAATATACAATCATATTATTTATGGATAGTATTTGTATTTACTTAAATTTTAATGTACGTGATTTTTAACGTTATTTTAATTGTTTGCATCATTATCATCATTAATTTCAACAATACTTAGACTTTTTGTACTTTCAATTATTTCTTTCTGTCCTAAAAGATACAATAGGCTTATGGTAACTAAAGTAAGAAAGAAAAATGTTTGATTCAAATTTACCTAAGTATCGCGTAAAAACCGCATCGATCGTCGTTTTATATTTTGTAGTACTGAGTTTTCGATCATTGGACATATTTAAATTAAGTGTTTCATTTAGAAATTCAATTAGTGGTAGATTTTTATCATCTGCAAAGTTAATATTGAACTCTCCACTTAAAATCATCGATACATTATCATATTTTTTTGCCAAATCTTTTATCGAATATTTCAGAACCTTCTTTTGTATAAATCATCAAATTTTTGAATAAAAATTGTTGTATCTGTCTCATAGATTTTCCAGGCGAAATATAAACGGCAACCATTAATATGTATTGTTTTATAAAATTTTTAATTTCAAAATCCACGATAAAAATGATTGAACAACTAGAAGTCTGCTTTACCACAGTAGCAAGAAAACGTCTAAGCCACTGTGAAATACTAATCCGGATTGCGTGATGCATTGCAGAGGTTAGATATTAGAAAATAAATAAAACAAAATTTTCAAATGCCAGAATAAATAAGATTTAAATTAATTTAAAAAAAACATATTAATTTGCAAACGCCAAAATAACACGAGTATTTAAAATAATTTTCTGTTATTTATATTTTATCTTAAAAAAATATTAGTATGTTTTTTTTTGGTACTCAGTATTGAACTGCACAATGATTCTTCAATTAAACGATTCAAATAATAATAAAACAAAAGAAAAATGCTATTTCAACAATGCACAGTATATACACATTGAACTTTCACTAAATCCATTCAATTTCACTTATAAGATATACACAGCACTATACGTCAGCTGATAATACTACAGATATACTACTATAAGCATGTCAGTAACGCGAACACACGAGATTTCACCCATCCAAAAAGTTTCTAAGGTGAACAGCACACTGCGCATGCGCCAGTCAGAGCATGTCGGTGACGCGAATCCATGAGATTTTCCCCTGCCAAAAAGTGCCCAACGCCGCTAAAAAAGTTTTCACTTCAAAAATTTCAGCTAATTATTTTCATAACTTTTTTAGCAATCGCCGGCTCTGTTTGAGCATTTAAAAAAATAAGAAACACATTTCAAGTAAAAGGCGTTTTTAAGTATGACATCTTGCTTAAAGTAAGGGCGTCTGCTTTTACTAAAACACTTGTAGTTTTTGTTCTAGGGAACGGAAAATAATAAACTTGGTATTTTTATAAAGCTAATAAGAAGGCCTATAAAATAAAATCATTAAAAAAATTTGTCAATTTTTGGCAAAATTCACAGTTTTAGGGTAGTCGGATACTTTAAAGAACTAACATACGTTTCAAGAACTGGTGATGATTATTTTGAAAGCTTTTAATCGCAAGTTTGACTTTTATTACTCATACCATTGTGTTGGGAAAAGTCCTGGAATCTAATAGACGCATATTGAGTGTATGTAATAATAGTATTATTAACTATTAAATAAGAGAAATTGTGGATAGATTAAATATCGTACAAATCACAGGAAGCTTAAATTCCGAAATAGATAACTAAAAACAGAAGCAAAAAAACCAATACATGCAGAAGAAAATCAATGGACCCAAATGAAAAGCCGTTATGTTCTCTAAAGCTGTCATATGTATGTACATGTACATCCATTTCGACTTAAAAACAGAATAAAATAAGTTATTTTTCAAATTTTTTTTTTTTATTAATGTACCGATATACTTTGATTTCATTGGAATGATGTGTAATATTTAAAATGTTAGAATACCTTTAAATAAGACAAATGAGGATTCAAAAGACACCTTTTCAAGAAATACTTTTAATTAACTTTTCACCACGCACACATGCAACCCTAACTCCTCCAAACCTTCTATAAATAGCTTTTTTATTTATTTTAAATATTAAGAAATTTGTTTCTCGTTCCATTTGGAACAAATAAAATGTATTTATTAAAAAAAGATGTTTAAACGAAAAGAGACTTGCTTTTGTTCAAAATATGACAAGTGATATGTTTAAGTTAACCTCTTAAGCGGTCAATTCCCCCCCCCCCCGAAATGTTCCAAAAAAGGCAAATTTTTTTATTGCAAATAACTATGCATAATACTTAACAAAATGTGAAAATAAAAGAATTTTATTTTAATTTTCAATTTTAAAGTTTCTACACTATTTTTTTTTTATAATTGTGGAACACAAAAACACCTAAATGCATTTGCTTTTTATAAAAACACTCTACATGCAATGAAGAATATTTCATACATCTTAAAAAAATTATACAAACGAAAAAATTTCATATTCGTACCTCTTTTTCAAACGGCTTAGGATTTTATATGTGTATGCATATATATATGCACACACACTTTGAAGCTTAGTGTAATACTAAATCTTACATTGCAATGGAGACAGAGATAATATCAGTTTTTTTTTTTGGATTATCTTTCTATTTTCATTTCTTCTCGAGTAACAAATTGCACATTGCTTTGCCAATACCTAATCTTTATCGAACATTTTCATGAATCGTAATTTCTGCCATCAATGAAAAATTCCCACATACATCACAAAGAAAATCCTTGATGAGAAGTATTTCAGTTACATAGATAAACTACATCTCTTAAAAACACCAGAACAAATAATCTTCTATAATAATTAAAAAATATATGCAAATCAAAGATTGAAAGAAAAAAAACATCAATGCCCGTACAGCGTAAGGGTAAACTGGAAGTGATTAGCTTTCGGTAGCCCGTATGGTGTACGGGCGAGCCAGTTAAGGGGTTAAATGTGATTTATATATAATACTTAATATTTGTTTGAAATGCGGGCTACTTTGTATATTTCTTTCTTTATATTTTTGAAGAGAAACTTCTTTAGGGACGGGAGTGAATGGGAAATTTACCCAGTTTTGCGTAACAGTGAAAAAGCGAACGGAAGTAGTGATTCCCCCATCCCCCCGAAACGTCGCCATGGTGAGGTGATAGCGAGCGGGAGGAAAAGAGAGCGGGGAGGGATCCCCGGATCTTTCACGGATCACGTGGTGATCCGTGAAAAAGTTAGGCAATTGCTAAGGGGGAATTGTGCATCAAAAGTATATCTTGCTGCTATGGACGAAAGGCTCTTAGATATTGGTGACATTAAGTGGGGGTACCCTTGCTACTCTCGTAACGAACTCGCGTGGCTTATTTTAGTAGTTTTTACGTAATAAAAAAACTTGCCGTTTTCAACGAATAAACGCACCCAAAATATTACCATTATATGGCTCTTCCCGTTACGGGAGTGTCTGGGGTATTGTGTATATGTCACCAACGTTGCGCCAGAATCGCTAAGAATAGCGTCTTGTAAACAAACACAGTGACTTCTGTTAGTAATGCATTAAGTTTATATTATTAATTTTTATTTCCATTGAATCAAAATTAATTCTGGTCAGAATGCCTAGAACAAATGCAAAAAGAGGAAAAGAGTTTCGTGAAGAAAAAAAAGCAAAACTAGCAGCAAGTCCGGCGCAGCTTTTATCATCTTTATTCATAAAGTTTTAGTGCTGTACTCATCAGAGACTGCTGCAATCATTGAATCCGATGACGATTAAAAGCCGATTATCTTAACTGAAGATTTTAATGTTAATTTTGCTTCAAAAGAAGCAAAGCCACTCATTGAATTCTTGAAACGGACACTGAATTTGACAATGAATACTGATTCTAGAGAAAGAAAAACAATATACGGTTTCACGTCTATCGCGTGGCTTTCCACATTCCTTTTTATTTATTTATTTGTTTTTGATGACTAAAATATATTTAATGTCAGTGAGAGTACATTGGTGATATTCAGCTTTCTATACTTAACATTTCTGCTGGCACATCCGATTTCTTTTCATAAAATTTCAAAATACACTTTATTAATCAATATTAAGATTGTATCTGTATTTTTTCTGTAAATTACAACAATTATACAAAACTTGCTCATTGGAGTAGAAATTTCTGTTAATTTCAAATTGTAATACAATTTTAAATATATAAACTAACTAAATAAAATATAACTATAAATATACCTATAAGTAAAGTATTATTATACTTTTAAATAATATTCAAATATTTACTTTGATTTGTAAGCTTTTAAGTCTTATATACAAAAAGATCAAAGTTTTGTCTCTTGTCATTCAAAGAATTGTGTTTATTTAATAGAATTCAAAATATATCTCACAGAGGACGAAAACATAGATAATAAACTTCCGAAGTAATAACAATATCCTATTCTGTAGTTCTAAAACAACTTAGCCTAAGTTCATTGTATTTACATAATTCATACGCTTACTATTAAATTTCATTTCTGTGAATCTCGCTATTCAACTGAGAAATATTTTGAAACTCAATGCAATTGTATGAAAGATTACACCATCCATCGCAAATACGTCCTTTCAAGAAATACTTAAGCGAGACCGAAGCATCTAATGAAATGAGGTGTTGCCAAAGCAGAAACTAGAATCGAAATCGAATAGCATCGAAATCCGAACGCCATTTAGTACTTCCAAATTAGCTGAAATTTGCGAACCGGGTGAACGCTAATCGAATCAAGCCTCTTCAATAACCGAAAAGCTGTGGAAGAACCGTGCCGAGGAATCTGTTTAAACCTATGCGAAACGAAATTACGAAATCTGTTTTTAATATCCGACATTCCAGCGAAAATGTTTTCTCCCAGAGAAACTTTTCCCGAAACAATTTATTCCCGCAAATAAAGGAGACTGTGACTTACGAAGGAGGTGTGTCTTCCAGATTTTCGGTTGGGAAATAATAATAAAAAAAGCTCTCGAAAGAGAGAATACAGGAAAGAAAATACCACCGTCCTAAGTTGGAACTTTTCTGTCGCAGTTAGTTGTGGGCGGTAAATACCCTTGAAGCAATTCACAGACTGCGGACCGATAAACTGGCACAAATGGCGAAAATTAAGTTTAGTTGCTTCGACTGTCGACCAGTTGAGTCTGGAAATCTCCGCCTTTTAGCAGGAAAAGTGTGCCTGATTCTTCCCTCTTTCTCTCTCTTTGCTCATCGTGAGAGAAGAGCTGATTTAGCACAAAGTTGGAGACAGAAATTTTTATCAGCCATTTACGTCCACTGACAGGGTACATTCGGATTCATTCCCATTTACCGCAGCTCATTTCTTTTGTCAAATTAATTGAAAACAAGAAATAAAGCTAGAAATTTCTTATTTTTATTTGAATGTTAAAATAAATAAATAATGAAATAAAATGCAATGCTGAAGTAAATTTTTTATGCAATTCTTTTCCTAAAAACATAATACTTTCAGCGGAGCTACAGTCCTTCTCTAATGCATGCGAAAGTTGGTAGAATTTGAAGAGAATTGCATTTTCTAGTTATCCTCTCAAGCTTGGTAAACAATTGAAATGGAAAGACGACAGATAGAAAAATGAGAGATGTCAGTTTAGATTAACGTAGTCTATTGCTTAAAGGGATGGATTGAGCGAAAAATTCTATTGTTTTAAGGCCGCATACTAGAGAATATTCAATTATGAGGCTTCATCTTTAATGCGGATTTCGACAGTCAAACCTACTTAGATGGAGGTTTAGATACTGTTACAGTTTCAACTTGTAATTTATTTCCCCTTATCACAATTAGTATATTTTCTCACTTCAAATAAGAACTAAACTAATTGATGCATAGAAGAAAAGAGTACCAATTTCGGTTGAAGAATTATGAGTATAAAGTACTTTATAAGAAATGTAATAATATTAAATATATGTTTTTCCAATACTCAGAATTCATTCCTGTTTTACATTTTTACATTCATTTAAACTTTTGTTCTTCAGATATAATTTAAAATTTAATTTTTGGTTAAATTCCCCATTTTGAAATATTGATCTTTCACTTTAAAAAAGCAACGGATTGTTGAGTCAAAAATGCAAAAGTGTAAATTCGTTCGTTATTCGAAAATGCAGATAATTATTTCTAGTTACATTTAAATTATTTTCAATTGTTGTAAGTCTATTAGGAACTTATTAAGTTTTACTTTTTTCTGAAAAATTCGCAAATTTTTAATTAAGAACAATCATAAGTTTATTAAGGACATTTATATTTCCTGGTTATTTATGATAAATGATAAATTTTTATCAAAATTTTCAGTTTTCGATTCAATTTTGGTCTGAATGACTTTATTAGATTAAAAATTGTTATACTTTTGCAAGTATATTTCCCATTGTTACATTACAATTTATTTTTCCGTTACACAACAATAATGAAAAGAAATTAGAGATTTATTGTCTTTTAAATGAAACATTTTATTGAACTTGGACATTGTCTCAATAAGGTCACTGAAAAATTTGCACTCATTTTAAATTTATTAGAAAATTGCTCAAGATTAATCTTTAGATCTAAAAATTGCAAGGTATAGAAAGCATTGAATTTAAAAATGCGTAATATAATAGCAGAGCATGATTTAGAAAAATTTACTCAAAATGAAAATTATTTTCATGTGTAAAGAAGAAAGGATAAAATAACTGAATGTGTGTGGTGTGTGAATGTTATGCATCACTGAGGGTGAAGAAATTAGATATTGCTGTTTCTCCTGTATCTTATTGATCCCTAATTAATAAAAAATAATACGAATTTTTTTTTTAAATTCATGATTGAATAGCTAAAAATAATTTCTGAGAACGGCTTAAAATCCTTGTAATTTTGAATCATGGTCAGACAAATTGATTAACACATAAAAGGATATTTTATTTTTCGTGTCCTCAGCGCCGCAGGATATTTTCTATAGTTAAAAATTGGTTGAGCCCTCATCACCCCCTTCCTTGTGTTTACCACCGAGTCCTATTATAATACCAATCTGCTGGTATTAGAAATGTAAAAGTTTAATTATGAAATTCATTTGTTAGAGGGATGCACGTACCTTTCCTTCGTAGTAATTAATTTTAAATTTGCTGAGTTTATTAAAATAAGACGAAGTTAAAATTTAGAATTTAAAAGCATACTTGAAAGATTAAGGATCCATCTACAGAAATTAACTTATTCGGTAGAGACAAAATTTATTCCCCTTCCCCCTACTATGGCAGAATTAATGAAGGTTGAACTTACCACTCACATTGATTAATTTATCACTGTACAAAACTGGTCATCATATGAGTTTGCAAGTATAAAACTATTTTTTCAGTAAGCTTATAAATTTAAGCACTGTTATGCCGGAATAATAAGAATTTCTATTGTAAAAATATTATGTTACTTTCCTGTTGTTACTTGAAAATTTAGAGGATGATATATTCCTTCGCATGTATTTTTTTTTCTCATCGCCTGTTTTTCTCAGTGTCCGTGATAAAATAATGATAATCATCACTTAAAACCTATTTTGGAGATTAACTGATAAAACAGTAGAAAACTATCAAGCAAATTTGAATTAGACGTTACATTAATAATCCATAAGATAAAAAAACTGACCAAATATGGCGCTTTTTCTAGCTTAGTATCTCAAAATAACATTGTATTTGGGCGACCCCTTTAACGTAGCATACTCCCCCTAGTAGCCGTAAGGCAATCAAGATTGGCTTATATTGAAGGGAGGAACCTGATCCTCGGCTTCCTTTTAATTATTTTCGTGATGCCTGCTTTGAGGCCGCCCGAAGGGAGTGCTTACATATTGAGGGTGCTTTGTGCCACCGAGACGTTTTTAGAGAAGGAATCCCCCCGTTTATTCCGTCGCAATAAAAAGCGTCACCTCCTGTGTATCGACGACTGAAATTTGGAGAGTAATTTTCTTTGCCATCTGCCGCCCTGCTGATGGGAGCTTGGTTTGTATTTAATGGTTGATTGTTGAAGTAGACAGTTGAGAATAGCGCTTTATTGAATCAGAAGACGTGTTTTGAAATTTCTTTTTCTTACACGTTACTGTTATTAAATATATTTAGATGTGTTTAATAAAATTAACAAAATTAAGATAAATTAATATTCCCATATGAAACTTAAAAATACAGAATTTAATTTTAATTCTCTTATTTTAAAGTATATGTATGGGTTTCTAAACTAAACTAAACTCAGTGGCGCAACAGCCCGCGAGGGCCAAGGCCTCAGTATACGTGACCATTAGGCGCTGAGGTGCATGAACAGATGTCCCGATCAGGTGGTCAGTCTGCAGCTAAACCTGTAGTGCTTAGACCTCAAGCAAACTTGGTACTCATTTATCGACCCACTGAAGGGATGAAAGGCTGTTTCGACCTTGCCCAGCCAGAGGATAGAGCCTCGGACCTGTGGTGTGGAAGCTCGAACATTGGCCCTCCATATATATTTATATATGCGTAAATAAATGAATATGCAATATTCGAATGTATATAAGTTCATTAAAAGTAGTTCGTGAATTTTGAAATTCAGAAACATGTACTCAAAAGCAAGTGCCAACTGCAATAATTTTTCTGAAACAAATTTTGTTATTTTTTAAGTGAAGAAAACTTTCTAACTAAGCAGCATCGTCTAAGTATTTAATTAAATTTAAAAAAGATATCAATGAATGGCACATTTAGAAGAGTATATGCCTGTGTTTTAAGTTAAGGGCTATTTTAACTTGAATTTCTACATTGTTCATTCAAGTGATTTTGACAATCTTTAGCATAAAACTAGACTCAAAACAAGATAAAATCTTCAGAAATTAAGAACGTATTATGTATTAATTAATGTAATTACATAAAAACTATATTTTTAAATATCAAGTAGTTTCACATTTAAATGGAAGAATGAGACTGGTTTAAATGGAATACGAGGCTTATTTATGTAGCCAGCTAAAATATTCCTTTGAAATAAGAACGTTAATAGTTTTATCTTAACTTAGTAATATAAAATATTTTAGTATTCAGTTCTCTCTTTTTATTTTAACCAATAAAAAGTCTCAAAAGTCATCCAGAATGAATGAATTGTATTCGACATTGAAGTCTTACAATAAAAAAAACATCTTTTGTTTAAATAAAATATTATTAATATCAATACAAATTAGAATTTATAAATTAAAATTAAATAAAAAAAATTATTTATAGCAATACAATTTTGTCAGTATAATTTATAAATGTGATTTATTGTTTGTAAAAGGGCAATATTCATTTTTATTTATTGTGTTACAAATATTTTATTCTAGAATATATTTAAGATGAGAAGATTAAGCCATTACAGTTATTGAATAGATTTCATCAAACCTTTGAGACCGATTGCTTATTGAATCAACATAGAATTTCAAATGCAGATAAGATTTATTTATAATTTTCAAAAGTACTTATGTTCAGAATTAATATTTTATAGTAAGTAACTGCTGGGTGAATGAGTGTTTACACAGGCGTTGCTAGTTCTGAGTGGGTCTTGTATCAAAATTCCTTGGGGGCTTTGTTTTGGGAAATAAATAAAATGATCGCGTAATAATAAAAAATTATTTGAAACTGTCAAAATATTACACATGTTGGGGCTCCTGTAGCTTGGGGTCTCGTATCATTAATACGGCTTATACGGCAGTAGCTACGCCACTGAATATTTACTAAAGTCGCACTCTAAAACAAGGCGAGGGCAAGACCTCATAAATTTGAACCTCGGTCAAGTGATGAAGATGACCACTGAGCTACACCCCACTCTTTTAATTACTACGCCTCAACATCATGAGAAATTGGGGCTAAGACGGAATTAACGTGCATCAGCCGCTCTACACGGTGGATCTTTAGTGGCATTAGGGCTCGAGCTTATGAAACGCTGACCACTTCGCGACCATAACCACTAGGCTACCGTGGCCACGAATAACTAACGAGAGAGAGTCACAAATAAGACCAATGCACTATAATGAAGTGAATTCGTAAACCATTATATTATGTATTTGGTAGCGTGGTTGGTTTGTCGCTGGCCTTGTGCACCCAAGGTTGCGGGTTCGACCTCGCCCCAAGTCGTTGGATTTACATGATGCAGAAAATCGACAGATCGACATGTAAAAGATCCCAATAATGTCTGTTTGGCTTGGGTGCTCTCGGCAAAATTAAATCCTAATAAAGGTTCGCATCGCCAGAGCTCAGATGCCTCCCTCTAGGGAGGAAAGTGAACTTCAAAATTACCTGCAGTCATTGGGATCCGCCTATATGGTGCCGCACTAAAAAGGGGTACCAGCTTCCGGATATGTACTAGGTCTGCAATTGTAAAACACCAATCCGCAGCCCATTAGAAATAAAAAAATGCTTTGTTTGTCAACAGTGACCATTATTTCTGAAACTAATTACCAAACTAACACTAATTATTATCGATACAATAAATGTTTCTTTATAATCGATACTTGTACCAAGTCCTATACTAAAAAAATAAAATTGTTGATTCCACACACATATTCAAAAACGTTATTTTTTTAAAAAAATATTTACTCAGAGAGATATTTTTTTCCTCAAAAAAATTTCCTGTTGGAAATCTAGTTTTTTTTTTTTTGACATCTCAGATTTTTTTAAAAAAAACATTGATTAATCTTTCTTTTATAAAAAATAAAAACATATTTATTCAAGAAAAATGTTATTGATAATTGTTTGTCAAATATGTATGCGTATTACATCCAACACCATCATACCTCTTATAGTTACCTATTCGAGCTTTTTTTCAAAAAATTCAAGTTGCACTTGACAGTATTGCTAAAAAAATAATTTTTTAATAATAATTCTGAGTTAAATATGTACAGTTTTTAAACAGGGGGATGTTTATATGAACTTTAATCTAGTTGAAAAATTCTTTATTGATACTTCAGACATCTTTTAAAGTATTTCCCCTTTTCTACTCAGTACATTATAAGGTAATTCGTGTCTTCTTACTTTCCACTTAGAAAACTTAAATAACATTTTGCGCCGAAATTCGATGTTTGCTATGAAAAAACTCTTAGCTTCAAAAAGACCATTACAAAAGGACAGCACCAAGCATTTGTCAGTTTCCCTTGCTGACATAATAAAGACGATGTCAAGGCTGACAACTTAGATATAAAACTATAGAAGCGATCCACCCAAGTGAAAAGGAAGAGCTGGCAACGTGATCATGGGATCTCCCCCCCCCCCCCTCCATCTACTGTGACATTCCCCACCTCCTGTTCGTATCCACGATATTTTGATAAAGGGCTTAATTAGACGCCCGGTCCTCCGCCGTTGCCATTGGAGTGTGAAAAATAACGTCAATAAAGTTGTCACTGACTGAGATGGAAAGTTTTGTTCGGATCGGATGAAAAGACTTGTGAATCTGGAATGGCAGCAATTGTTTTTTCCCTCACCTTCTCAATGTCTCATAGATCGAATCGGTTGCGCCATCTAGTCTGGAAAAGAGGAAGCAGAAATTTATTCAGGGTTTTGTTCTTTCCACGTAGTAAGTCATGCCAGAGAGAGAGAGAGGCATTCTACATAATATATAGGCGGTAAAAAACAAGAGCTCAAAATGGCATTTTTTTTCTTTTGTTATAAAATAAGTTATAAATGATATTTCTTTCGTTTAAAATGTTATTTTACACGTTGAAAGTTTTGTTGCATCATTTTAATCATTTCACAATTAAATAAAAGATTTGCGGGCTTGAAAAATTTGACGGAAAGGCTTTGTAATTTTTGTCTATAGTCATGGCGATTACAAACAGGAAAGTATGGAAAAAGGAACTATATTGGTAAAAAATAAAAATAATTATTTCTCTAGAGAATAAAGTGTTTTTCATGTTCTCCCCCTTTGGTTTGCTTCTTCTGTAGAACGTTTAGAAAGTAAAGAACATTCAAAAGTTCTCTGAACAAAAAATTCAAAGCCATTCATTAACACCTAGTGATTTAAAATCATTTCGTAAGAAATTCTTGACACCAGAGAGTGAAAAGGAAATTAAATGTTTTATCATTCAATATGAAACCTTATATATCATATTTTATGCACAAAATCGCGGTTAAAACGATTTTAAAAAATTTTGAAAACTAGGTTCGTACAAGCGATTTCTCATAAAAGTAAATTGCATTAAATACCGAATATTATTAGAGAATAAATAAATATCGTAGTTTTCACAAATTAATTCGAAGAATCTGCGAAGGAAATTATTTTTGACAATAAATGCTCAATAAAATGTGAAATGAAATGTTGCAACTCTGAAAAATGGGGTTTTAAATTATTTTACAACAGAATTGCATTTCAGACTCTGAGACAAATGCAATAAAACTAAAATTTATCTTTTAAACCTCAAGATTTGTAGTGATAGTGTTAACAACAAGATCATCTACAGCAATTAGTCATTAAAAACTTCATAATTCTTTATAAGGAATAATGTATAATTAAGAATTTTTAAAATTAAGATGAGAAGAGACTTATTAAAATATTTGTTGCATGTCTTTATACAGACCATTCCATAAAAAATATTCATTGAAGGCCACACGTTACTTGTGACCCTCGAGCTTGACGTGCTTGTAAAAAATTCCATGAAATTATTGGTTGATTTACTGATCAATATGACAACTTAGGATAGTTAAAAATATATTTTAGTGAAATCGAATATTAATTCTCATTTTCTTCAAATAATTACTGAAACTATTTTAAGCTTAAAATGCCCTGATTTCAAAGTTTTATATCTAAATAAGGTTTTAAAATCTTCTGTTTAGACTTTCTCTCGATATATTTATGTGTAAACATGTATTGAAAATAAGTTACTTTGATAATAGTTTTCGTGGATATATAATTCTCAATTTTTGAAATAATTCAGCAACAGCAAAGCTAATATGTCTTTCAAAATTTATATCACTTTTAATGGGTCTAAAGCATAGGTTCTCAACGTGGGTGATAATGCCCCCTTGTGAGCATTTGAGGCTTTCAGGGGGGGGGGGCAGTAAAAGACCCAACAAAAATTAGGGGGCGTTGAGATGGCGCGGAGGGGCTTGGGCTGATTAACCAAATAGAGTCTAAAAAAGACTACCCCCCCCCGCTGATTATGTACTAACAAACGTGAACTTTAGTACTGTTTACCTTATGTTGTTGGTCTGTATATTTAAATCATTTCTATCACATATACAAAAATTCACATATGTCGGTAGTTCGGGAAGTGGATGAAAAACTTAAAGATTATATTACATTCAGACTTACATTAAATTGAATGATATAGTGCATTTTAATTTCTATAGTGCACTTGTCTTTGTCTGTGAGCGGTAGGAAAAATGTTTCATCCACTGTATTTCATTACGTATATTATCCAAGAGACATAATTAAATATGTTAACCAGAACCAGGAATTAACATGTGATTCTTTAAAGGTTGAAACTGTCAATTTATATTTATTTTGAAAGTAATAGTTTATTATGAATTACTTCGTATAATCAAAACTTCTGCCTCTCTTTATTACAGGTAAGCCAAAACCTTTATTACACTCTTTTAAATGAAGAAGAAATTCAGTAGCCGTTTCAAATCCAAAAATATCTTATCTTTATGAATAAAACATATATTATACATTTAAATATATTTGTAGCAATGGCTACTTCAGATTCGCAATTAAAAAAATTGGGGTGAAAGAAAAAAGTTTAATTAAAAAATATATT
Source organism: Trichonephila clavata (assembly GCA_019973975.1). NCBI lineage: Eukaryota > Metazoa > Arthropoda > Arachnida > Araneae > Nephilidae > Trichonephila > Trichonephila clavata. The sequence continues at coordinate 16,914 of BMAO01008934.1, read as the reverse complement.
CTATTAGTAATAGAATATTCTTTAAAATTTAACACTTTTTTTCATCATGTATTATGTACATTCTTATTTCTCTAGAGTGGGAAGGGGTGGTATAGAAATATTCACTAGAAAAGGGGGCACCAATAGAAATATTTTTTAGAAAAGGGGGCGCCAGTTCAAAAATGGTTGGGAACCTATACTCTAAAGGAACTAATGTATGATTTAACTGATTAATTAATTGACTTAGTTATTCATTTCTAGAAAATAATTTTTCATTATCGATTAATTAATTATTATTAACGCTACACAACTAAATTACGTGAGAGTTATGGATGACGGACTGCACGTATTTCTGAACTAGGGTCAAGTGATGAGTATGGCATCTAGTCTTACACTTCATTCTCCAAAATTCCACACCATGGTAATATGGCAATTTTGAGCCTAGATGGATCTTCAATTAAATCAACATTTGAACCTTCGTCTCGATGGAAACTGTTGTGTTCCAACCCCAGGATTCATCAACCACCAGGCCATGTGTGTTCCCCTCCCTTGCGCAAAGGGATAAACTGCTCAACTCACCACCGAGGGGAGTGTTAACTGTAACCTTCTTTTACTACTTTCACCCACTACTCACGTAGGGGTTACCTTGTAAGATGTGCGTAAGAAGTGCTCGTATTAAAAAATACTGATCTGGTGTATATAATTCACAAACATTATTTGTTTCCTCTTGGAATTTATATCAAAAAGAACCTCATATCATTTAAATTAACTCAATTTTTTACAGAAACATTGAAGCCCGGTTTCCAGGAGCATTCGGCCACTACAACCGCCATTTAATTAAGTTACTACTCATAAGATTATGCAATATCAAATGCTTCTCAAGCATTAAAAGAAAACATATCAGAAAGAAATGTGACAAATGTAATGACTTATGAAACTTTTTAAAGTTAACATCAATGGCCACGTTAGACAAATGACCATGGCAGTGAACTCGAGATCAGCGTTATTTTTGTTGAGTCGTGCGTTCGAGTCCTGGGGTCACTGAAGACTCACCCTGCAAGAAGGCTTATGCACTTTAAATCTGCCGTGGCTCAAAGTTCACAAGTTGGTATGGTGTTTGGTATGGTGTGGGAATTTGAAGTGAGCAGTGCCAGAGCTACTTCACTTGACCACGGATTAAAATTACGAGATCTGTCGTCAATAACCTTCCCTTTCCTTTAAAGTGCGAGGGCAATAAAAATCAAAATACCAGTAGACCTCTTTTTGCTTCAAAATGTGACAATAATAAATGATCAATCAAGTTTACTATTAACTGTCTTCAACTGTCAACGTGGAAGATTCTAGTTTCATGTAGTATATACTTTCATACATAGGTACGTGAGATTCTTATTCAAAAAAGACCTTATTAAATTATATAAGAAGAGTTAAGAGCTCTTCAAAAGTGTTCTTATTCAAAAGAGAGAGAGAGAGATTCTTCTTCAGAGTTAATAATCCAGTGCAAATCTAATGATATATATTGACAGAAAAAGAAAATTTCTTTATACAAGATGCAAAACTTGCCTTTTTCTCTAGGAATCATGCATTTTTAGTTATGTCTTGTTTTACATTTGATTCTGGCTACTAAGTTGTTTTATATGTACCAATTTACAGAGTAATACGCAACAACAAAAGTCCCTTCAAATACGCTTAAGATTTTTAAAAATTATCGTTTTGAAAGATAATTATTTCTATTATACATCCATGCACACAAAGCAGTTGCGAAGGCTATAAAACATTTACTTCAAGAAGGAAAAATGTACATTTTTCTCTGTATCAATAAAACACTTCAGTCCCAAGCAGACGTAGTTTCAAGCTCTGATGAATCCCAACTTGGCGTAGCGAGGCTGCTAAATGACTGGTAGAGTGTTCAAACACCAGCTGAAGAGTTTAATTTCTACCACCGACTTGAGTGTTTACCGAGATAAAAGCCGTCCAACGTAAAAACAGACTTTCCAATCGATTTAGACAACTCTTATAGATGACCCGCGAAGTGATTCTCGGTTAACTTTCTCTCTCTGGGAAAAAAAGAGGAAGGAAGCTTACCATCAATTTGGCGCTAAAACAGGTTAACGACCAAAACAACACTCCCTTGTTTTGGATCGAAGAACCAAAAAGAACTTTTCAAACGCTGCTAAACGACACTTTCCCCCCGATGTACGCTTTTTTACGTCGTACTCTCCCGAGAGAAGTCGAATTACAGTCACTGCAGGTTTCACTTTAACGCGTGTAAGTTAAAAGTTTTCTCGGGGGATGAGAAGAAATCTTTCCCAAACTGTCTGCCATCCATTACGGGGCAAAAATTTCCTCCGCGGTGATTTTAACCGCCACAATCATCAGTGTTAAGGCTGCAGCAGTAGCCTTTTGTTTTTTAGTGGGTTGGTTTGCCTTGTTTTACTGGGATAGAGCTGTGGTGACGATAAATCTTAATTTAGAGAGAGCGAGTTAAAGTGTGTATGTGCGGAAAAGATTCACACTCGCTTCGGGGAGAATTGAGAATTTCATTTAGCTGATGTAAGGAGGTGTTTTCAGCTGCGTTGTTTCAAAAGCTTCCGTGGTTTTGAATGACATTGATTTCGAGTGGAAATAAATCGTTCAAGGGATGGAAGTAATGTTGGGCATGTTGTATGTTTACAGAGTCATTGATAAGTTTTATACAGACTTTTATATAAAATTCCATTTCATTGCTTTTTTTTCTATGGGTACATTTTTCACCTATATTTCAAAGCTAGTAGCTAAAACGATTGAGATTGTAGAAAGTTATGAAACTTCTTTGGTAATGAAATTAGATGTGCATTGATTGTAGCACATATAATGAGTTTTCACGTTAAAAATTAATTTAGAAATTCATTTTTAATTTGTGTGAAATATGGATATTGTTATGCATAAAATACGATCCACGATCCTTTGACCTTTTCTGCTTGAAATTATGGGCAAAAACAGTTATTTTGAAGCTACCGCTAATATTTAAAAAATGGCTCATGTGTGAATTCTCCAATATCAGATATTCGGTGTATCTTAGAGAAACACATTACTATGTACGAAAAACATTACTAAATGAAGTTCAACAATTTAAAAATTAACTTATGGATTTCATCGCAAAAGACAAAATGCTAATAATATTTAATCCGTATTAAGATAAATTCAGATTGATTGTCTCAAATTAGTTCCATGTTTGTCAATAGGAAACATTATGTTAATTTTAAAGGCTTAGTTAAATATATTTACATATATACACAATGGATAGACAGAATTTATAATAAGAGTTTGAAAAGGACTTCAAATTCAGCAATAAAAATATTTACTTGAACACAAAATGTTCGCTTAATGTAAATGTAAATGTAAATTACAGAATTACTATATCGTAAGAGGAAAATGTCAACTTAGTTTAAAAAGAAAAAAACTCTGATCATACTCAGTCCAACGAGAGATATGAACTCCAAATTTATATTTGTACACAGTAAAAATAAATTGTTTCTATCTTTCACGGTTCCTTTTCTTTCGTAAATATTAGAATTTTCTTTAACTCTTTGATTTGAAGTAACGTTCATATTATTCATTTTGACTAGATTAATTTTGAGTGAGAAAAAAAGCCTTTTTTGATGTTTTAAATGCACAGAAAAAGACATCTTTATAGAATTAAAAATGTACAAATAACAAAAATTATAACAATACTATTTGAAAAGAATTTACTACCAGTCTTCTGTTTGTTCTTTTCAGACATATTAAACTCTTATATTGGGTAACAATTTTATACTTTAGCTCCATCAAGGAAGACTTAAAACTTTATATCAACGGAAGCAAATAAATGAGGTATAAGCGAGGAAAAAATATATATTCGTACTGCTATCAAACGTTTCTACATCTATATTTAATACACAATCATAAAGTTGCAGACAAATTTTCGGGCGTAATTTTGAATGATATTTTTAAAAAACATTATAATTTAAATATTTTTTATGTTAGGATATTTTTTTCTGAACGAAAATTGTACTTTTATTGAATTTCAAATATGAATTAACAAGAAAGGATGAGGACGGTACTTTTCCGATTAATTTTTTAAATTTGTGCTTCATTTTTATAAAACAGTTACAAATTAATCATAAGAATGAATAACCATAAAGACATGAACTTCTAAGTTATACATATAGAAGTTATAGACTTCTAAGTTATAGACAAATTGTAAATCTGCAAACCAAAAAATAGAGGAAAATGGATGGGATAACTTATAAAAGCCCACCAAAATATAAGTAGACACATTAAAAGTCAATAGACTTAAATGGAAATCGATTATGTTTTCTAGCACTGACACTTATTTAGGACAGTGAAATAGGGTTAAGCTTGCTTTAGAAGATTCGACCTTACCCTACAGCAGAAACTTTCGACATAATAGTGCAATAATAAGTGAAGAAAAAACGAAGAATGAAGCTAAGCCTAAAAAAACCCTTGTAAACAATAGTACTTTTTACCCCTTGTAAACTATAGTACTTTTTAAAACAATATGTATATATAATATTACGAAGTCAGGATCGAGAACTTACACACATACACAAATATATACATACACATATACTTTTCTGTGTATCTTAATTACGAATGCTATTTTCCAAAATGGAAGTCTTATTTCATTTTCCACGATAAAGGAATTATAAAATTCCTGTGTTTTTTTTTCATTTCCTATTCTTAGAAAAAATAACTAAATAGCTTATGCGTGTATTTTTCCTATGACTTGTTGGCGTTCAAATTTTCCCTCAAAATAACCAACATACTTTATCAAAATAACTACTATTTCGCTTCACTTGTCCACCAGATTATAACATAACCCTTTTATTTTTCTCCTTGTATTTCCCTGCCTGAGTGTATGAGGGGATTCTTCTGCCTCTTTTCTTCAAAATAGTGTTAAAAACAATAAATAATTCTTTTTTAATTTTGAATTACTGTCAGTAATAACAAATTTTTTATTATTATTCATACTTTGAAGAAGGATGAATGTTGTTTTTGAACTTATGTCATGTTAAAACGCTCACATCATAGAAGGCTGCTTAAAAGTTCATCTTATGGTAATGAATTATCCTGTAGCTACTATATAAAGTGTTTAGTCTTGTGCCAAACTTTAACCTTTTAAACAGTTTGCCCTTACACTGTACCGGGCACTGATATTTTCTTCTCTCTAACTCTGATTTGCAAGTGTTTGAATTCTTACAGTGAGATTGTTAGTGCAATTTTTTTAAGAGATGCAGTTTGTCCACAGTACTAAAATGCTTCTCATCTGTAATTTCTTTTTTTGTGGTGAAGGTAGAAATTTTTCTCTGAAAGCAGTAATTTTAATTCTTGAAAACTTTTAATAAGGAACATGTGTACTGGCAAGATACTGTGCTGTTTGTTGCATGAGAAGAAATGAAAATGGAACGATAATAAAAAAGCCGATATATTTCTTTCCCGATTGCAATGTAAGGCTTAGCATTACACGATGCTTCAAACTATGATTGTATATGTCAATGCACGCTCACAAAATCCACAACCGTTTGAAAAAGAGGTTCAAAGATGAAAATTTTTTTGAAATTATGCGAGAAATTATTTTAAGGTATGTAAAACATTCTTCACATGTCAAGCAGAGTGTACTTACAAAAAGCAAATATTCAGGAGTTTTCATGTTCCACAATTATGAAATGAAACATAGCGTTAAAACTTTAAAATAAATATTTCCATTTTCTCATTCTTGTAAGTATTATGCTTGTTCATATGCAATAAAAAATGTTCCTCTTTTTTCAAACATTTTAAACAAAAAAAATTGACTGCTTGAGGTGTGACGAAACGCTTCGCTAATGGTACCTTCTCAGGTAAAGAGAAACCCAAGATAAATTATCCGAATCTTACCAATAATTCACTCACTTATTTGCTTCACCAAAAGAACTTTTCAACATTATTATTAATATTATTATCGAAAGTAACAGAATGTCAATTTGGTTTATAATATTCACTTGTGAGTTTATAACGTTTGTGCTAAATGCTTAGAATCCAAATTAGTTTTTATATTTCAAAACATTTTACAGCCCGAAATTCGTTCTTTTTTAGCGAAAGTTTCCTTTTACTGCGAGTTACTTTGTGTAAGTATTACAACATACTAGTTAATACAGTCTCTTCACACATGTTTTTATAGAACTTTTTAAAAATTTTGGAGTGAAGCAGTTTTTGTTCAATTAACTTTAGAATTTTATAGTATCAGCAAATACCTTTTGTAATCACTTTTCTATACATAAAACAGCATGTGGAAATAATGGAATTTTTTTTCTTTCACGAGAGTAACAAAGCCTTTTATGGAGTTAACCACGGATGCAACACTCTCCGAGCAAATACCAATTCGATTCTTCCCAGAAAAATAAATCTTTCCCACACAGATATGCAGATAAAATATTAAATATATCCTTTCCCCTGTTTGTTTCAGGTAATTTCTGACAGCAGAGAAGTTTTCTTGAATTTTTTTTCTTTTAAAGAATTCTTAAAAATGTCAGAACATATCATTTGTTGGTTAAATTTATTGACTCGTCTACTTGAAATGGAAAGGTTCCCTTTTTTTAGCTAATCACGAAACCTCTCCAACATCACGAGGCATATCATTGGTTCGTCAACTTTCTGTATTGCTCGAAAGTGGAAAATTTCCAACTTCTCTAAATATTTTACCTAACAAGATTTTACATGCGGGCATTTCAAAATTCTCAACGACTGTGTGACTTTTCCAGTACAATGAACTCTACTATAGAATAACTTTCTTCTGGGCCTTTTCACTAATTGCGAATACAGTCGAACCCCTATTTAACGAATTCATTGGGATCGAATATTTTGTTCGTTAATTCGGAGTTATTCATTATATCGGGTTCCCAAAAAATACAATTTTTTTGCACTTACCTTTTGGAAACTGTATAATAAGCAACTACACAAAAATTATCAATAGTTAGAAACTTTATACTTTTTATTCTGCAGCTAAAATACTATAAAGTGAATTATTACGCCCCAGTTCATTGGAAATTTTAAGTTACTGAGTAATAGATGTTTGACAATCTTTTTTTGATTTCTGACTCGAAAGAGTTCTTTTACGACTTTATGCAGAGAAGAAAATACAGCGTCATTTGTATCCTGCTACATAAGGTACGTTTTCACAATTTCGAAACGATGTACAGCATTACAAAATATAACAGTTTTGATAGGAGTTTCATTATCAATTTCTGCATTAGAATCGCTATTCATTGGTTCCGACAACCAACAATTTCCTCTCTACTTCAGTTGCACAGATAGGCAGTCTGTCATCATAATCGTTACAATCTTAAATTATCCCTTACTTTGTGGATTGGGATTTCCTATCCTACTCAAGATTCCCACGATAGGTTACCTTCTGACGCCTCTGTATCTGTTAAGTCTAAGAATGGTCTTCACCCTTTCCCCTTGAAATTTGCTGCGAACAAGAAAAGTCTTTTTTTCTGTTCCGGACAAAAAGGATATGTCTTTTGGAAAAAAAAATCTAATTTTTCTAATACAAACTAATAAAAAAAATTTCAGCTGAAATAATTCGTTAATTCAGAGTTTATTATTCGTTAAATAGGGGTTTTGCTTTCATTTTACTTGGAGAAAGAGAACAATTCGTTACATCGGGGTACGACTGTATTTACAAAAGCTGTACTCTGCTTATTTTGATAGTTTAATAAAGTTTTATGATATTCAACAGTTTTATTTTTCCTATTAGTATGCTTTGCAGAGAAATGTCTATTCAATTTGCATGGAGCTATTTTATATTCTGCATTTAAAATATTTTACTACATACCGGACACGGTAGATGAGGACGTTTCGGAACTCGATGCCCTGTAAAATCGAATGATAAATAACTTTCATGCATGCAATGAAATTCTTTCATACCTCTTTCTTTATCAGTCTTTTGAAATTTTTTATTAGATACTAATTCCTCATTATTAGTCGCTTCAGAATTATCTGGATTGTTTGATTTCAATAATCACCATGTAACACCCCTCCCTGTCTACCATGTGACCCGGCTAAAGGTGTAGGAGAAAGTGACAGACGATTCGAAATGATAATTTCCAATTATTTATTCAGCACTTTAATTAACTCAAAAACAATTCAAATAAATCAGATTAAATAAGATGTTTCCAATTAACTACGAAGGGTAAGGAGACAAGAATAGTGTTTTTGGATAATACTTCTAATAATTGCTCCACTTTTTATTAATCAATCTTTTACCTTAATATTGCCTTAAACGGTAGATATGTAACTAATTGCCACTTAAACCTCTTTTATAATTTAAATATCAAAACGTACTATAAATACGACTGATACCCGAACTTTAGATAATCTTCTTATCTGCTAATGCGTAAACCTTCAATCTCTTGATAACTTCTATTAGATAGTAATTTTCCACTATCTAACTATCTACCTCTTTATAATTCTAACTCTCTTCTCTCCACTGACTTATATTAACTCTCTTCCATATATCTCTGCAACTTATATCACACACCATCTCCCTTTAACTAACTTTTCTATCAAGCGAACCTGAACTATATATAATAAACTTAATTTGCATATCACGGTTTCTTCTTTCGAGAAGGTAGTTGTTTTTCATAGCCCAAAGATATCCCCAGAGGGTTGGTTGAAGGACTCGTATAGATCCGTCACAACCATGCTTTCATCACTAAATCTATAGAATTTTTAAAAATTGAGAAACAAAGCCAAATAACTCGCTTTATTTAACTAACCACATGATCCTACACTTTCTGCAACAGTAATGCATACGTAGTCAAAAAATGTTACCTTACTAAGTATCAGGAAAGTACCACTTTCCGAGTACAGTATCGTATCAGGAAAACATTGTTTTTCTTTTTATGATGTAAGTGTTGTTTCCTTATTTTTGCGGAACTCTAAACATAGTTTCATAGAATCATGACTGGAAAATGCTGGTTAAATTTTTCGATTTTAAATAATTAAGAGTTTTTAATGTCGTAAGTAATTAAACAGTTTGTAAACGTTTTCTTGTATTATCATGTATTTTATTGAGTATCTACTGAGAATTTTTCACAGATTCGAAAGAAATCTAAATTGTTTAGACAGCAGAAGAGGATTATGTGAAACGATTTTAGCAACAATTTCATGCCGCAAAGTATATCATAAAGTTTTAATTTAGATTTCACCTAATGTTTCTCCTGTTAATTATTATTGGTATTTATTGAGATAATACTTTAATATATCAAAGAGGTGGTGTGCCAGATTCGTAAACCTAAGGTTGAGGGTTCGATACTGGCTGGAGTCGATAGATTTTCGGGATGGTAAAATCGTAGGCACGCATGTCTGTGTGATTATGTGGAATGTAAAAGCTCCGTTTATTATCAATTTGGCTCTGGCGTTCTCGGCAAAATAATTAAATCCCGGCAATATTTAGCATTCAACGAGATCTTGAATTAAAATTAATTCGTCAAAATTTGGTAGAAAGGGCTGCCATTAGATGGCATCAAAATGAAATGGCTCTCACATTTGGGGATTTGCAAGGTGTGTCTGCAAAGGCTTAGTTGACAATATGCAGCCCATTAGGGGGAAAAAACTTTAAGAATATATCGAAATTATTTTGAAAGTAACCGTAGAATAATTAATCTTGTGAGCAAAAATTCCTAAATATATCTCACGATCAACTGCATCAAAACTGTGATGTTCATGTGAAAACACTAATTACACATTTCAATAATTTAGAAGAATAACATTCGTGTCAAAATTTTCCTTCTATTTATTCAGATTCGGTCATATTGCCAATTATTTCGTAATTTTCAACATCATTAAATTCAAATCATTCCCGTAAAATTCTCCGATTCTAATAATAAATTGTTCCCAACAACTGATCATCAAAGCGCATCCTAGCAAGATACTCCCATTTAATGGGCGAAAGACGGAAATAAAAAGAAGCAAGCCAAGACATTTCGTTTTTTAGCCATATCGCAAAAATCGCCAACAAGTTATCATTAACAATCGAAAAAGGAGGCTACAAGAAGAAGAAAAGCTTTAAAGCATGGGCTCTCTTTTAAGATAATGGTGTATTCTCCTGAGACCACTGTTTAGAGACCGGTGGCAAAAGGAGCGAAGCTATCTTCAGCCTAGCAGACCTCACCTCTCTAATGCGCTGCGTTTAGGGCTTTAAGTGACTGCCCTACCATTAAATGGTGCTCTCAATTGCTGTCGAATTAGTTCTCCCTAACTCACGTGGGAATAGAAGATCATTAAGATACGTTTCTGATTTAGGGTTTCTCAATTTGGCGTGAAGTGTAAGGTTTGGCCTGTGTTTTGGCTTGTCTTCCGACATTAGCTTTGGTTTTATGCGAAAGTAATACGTGGATCAAACATGATTTTGAATTTCACAGAGAAGTGAATCGGAAATTTTAAAACGGAAAATTGTATTAAACAGTAACATAAATTCTATATGTTAAAAGATATATGTTGATGTTTTTTATATATTAAAAAAATCAATTTAAAAAGAAAATAGACAGATGGATATATTACAATTATTTTCAATACATAAAATTGCGCTTCTAAGAACTTTATAGTTCTTAAAATGCTAATGGGAGTAGGCAAAAACTTAAACTCATAAAAATTATTGATTTTAAATTGTATAAAAGTTAAAATCCCTTAAGTACGATAATATTTCGATAGGCAAATGATTCAAAATTGTTTCAACTAATGAAGTTTCATATTTAAAATTTATTGTGAATAAGAACAGTTATATGATAATTTAAAAGAAATATATATTGAAGTTGTATCTTTTAATTACAAAGTAAAAATTTCTTTAAAAAAATATTAATATATAATGTGACAAGAAAAATAAATTTCATTATAAATATCATAAAAACATTTAAGAAACTCTTAGTGATCCAAATAAAGTTTTTGAGGGGGGGGGGGCCTAAATGCCTATACCCCAAATAGGGCATTTGGGGTATTTTTTCAACAATATTCAAGAATATATAAATTAATCTAAGCCCTTAGAGATTTCAAAATATTCTAATCTTCCATTTAAGGAGCAGCCTATCATTAATCAAGAGTAAAATGAAAACGAGCACTCTTCTCGTTTAAATTAATTTCGCACTTTCTGTGCTACTTATAGATAGATATCTCATACATACTAATGGCTCAAGATTATTTCATTTTACCTTATTTTGCAAAGATCTTAAATTTCTATATTCAATCATTCCTTTCCAATATAAATCTAACTGAACCTTTCAAACAAATTTCTGTTTCACAGAGAAATGAATCAGAAATCTTTCTTGAAAATAAGCATAGTTTAAATACAGAAATAAACTTTATCTGTTTACAAGATATTAATGGTTTTTACATATAATATTAATATGAAAAAAATGAATTTACCATTAATCCCTCATAGAATTATACTTTAATTCTTAGTACAAACGTCCCTAGTATAACACGGTTAATTTGTACCGTGCTATAGGTGTGTGAGTCTTTTTGTTTATTTATATTTTAATCATTTGTTAAATTAATTGTGTATATACATAATACAATTCAGGGCAATATGTACCGTGTTATACGAAACTTTGAAATAATATAAATCAAACCGATGTGTACCGTCTTACATCGAGTGAGTGAGTGAATATTAACGTCACACTGTTCAGCTACACAAGGGATTTTAGCGACGGAACCTCTTAATTTTGAACCATGGCCAAGTGACGAGGGCTACAGCTGAGCTGGCAACCCTCTCTCCTAACTACAACACCACACCAATGGGAGGACGTTTGAGCTCTCGACAGATTTGTGGTGGAATCTAAGTAAGCCAGTAACACCCTCCGGACAGGAGTGATCACTTTTGTCTAGCGGTAAGTTACGCGCTTACGAATCGGAAGGTACCGAGTTCAAACCTCCGATAGATTTAACGTGCATCACTCCCCTACACGGTGGGTCTTCAGTGGTACTGGGCTCGAACTCATGACACGTCAACCCCGAGTCCTTTACCTTGATCACTAGGCTACAGCGGCCACCCGTGTTACATCGAAATCAAGTCATTAGGTGTAAAATTTATGATAGCTGAGATTTCGTTCCAATAAACTATACAAATGAAGAAGTAAGTTAACTTGAAGTTTTTAATCAAAAACGAAATAAAAAATATGAAACACAAAAACTAAAAATACGTTCAAAAAATGATGATTATTATTATAATATAAATAGAAACGGCTTATTAGGATCACAAAATCAATTCATCCTCACTCCACCATAAATTACAACTAATCTATTCTTTCTCTGAAATTTATTTAAAACTCTTCTTAACTAGTTATTTCTCCATCAATACGAAAACTACCTGACGTAGTTACAGTTACCTATCTGTTTCGATCCTACAATTCTATCATAATTTCTCTGTAAGGAGCTAACATTGTTTCTATTTAAAACAATAAACTTCCACGCAAATTAACACCTCGGGTATAAATTAGCATTTAGTAATACCTTGGATATAAATTAACACTTTGTAATATAAATTGAAATTAACTTAAAAACAATTTTTAAATATTAATATACTATGCATACATACATACACGTATATATTACATTGATATGCAGTTCTTTAGTTATCTTGCTCGCTAATAAGGACCTAAACCACATTAAGAAACATGGTTGCTTCTTTCTCAAATGAAATAACAAAAAACAGGGAATTCAAAGTTCGGCTAAAGTAGAACATTAGCAGTCAATTTAGAATAAGTCTGAAAAGACTGAAATGACATGGAAACATTTTTTATGAAATTCATTGCTTTCTTAGACATGTTCAGATCTTATTCAACATTAAAAAAAAACATCTTAGCTATGTTTTACAGGTTTATAAACGGTGTGGAAAATTTTTAGAAAAACAGCCTAAATTGAAATACAGAAATTAAAATTTTTAATGTTAGGTATTTAACGGTTAAGTTTTTTTCTTGTGATCACCATTTGTCATAAATTATTGCATCCTTAATTTAATTGTAGTTCTAAATTATTTAATTCTAGATTGGTATCTTTTTAAAATAAAAGTTCTCTCTAGATATTACTGAATCTTAGAATCAATTGCGTTTTATTTCCTGAAGCATGAAATCAATGTATTAAAATCTGTAAGTAGTTAACTACCTTCTTCATTTTAGGTTGAAAGGAATGAAATTCATACAATGATAAATAGTTTAATCAATGAATGTGATTTAGTTACAACAATTTGCAAATGTTAAGTTTGGTCAAACTCCTAAAGTAAACAAACGACTCATTTTCCATTTTTTTATTGCAATTTTTTTGTCAAATGCGTTATTTTTAATATATATATATATACATATATATATGTATATTGCCTAACGATGTACTGGTCTTATTCTTCTCTTGTAGATTGCATTTTTTCATGTAATTTTGCGTTGTTTTTTCTTTTCAAAATTATTTTTCTTTTCATAATTTTAAGAATCATTTCCTTTCATATTTTATATAAATTTTATTTCATTTTTCTGTCGGTTGCAAATTACACGTGGTTGGTTTTAGGCCTAACTTTTCAATATGGTTTTGTATTGCTATTATGTCGAAAATTTCTGCTGTACGGGGAAGGTTGGATCCATAAAATATTTTAACCCTAATTTTGCTGGTCCTAATTCAGCAACAGCTATAGAAATCATAACAGGTCTCCATTTTTGTGCATTGACTCCTCTGGTTTCTTATATTTTAAAAGTTCTGACTATACATACGTTTATTCAATTCTTGTACAATATACTTTTCCATCATTTTTTATAGTTATGTTTTTGAAATCTGGCTTGTATCTTCTAGCTTTGTTAGTTGTATAATTTAGTATTATCATTTCATTATACTGTGTATTTTTTTCGCATCTTATGATACTATATATATAGATATATATATCTTCCTTTTTCTTATAATTTTCGTCACGTATATAATGACTGACTAAAGTTAACAAAGGATTAAAATTCCTTTAAATAATATAAAATCAATCTTAAAATCAATTTTATAATCGAATCACAAAAAATATTTCTAACAACGATAACCGAAGCATTTGAGCTCCTTGTGTGCCCCATTTTTTTAATAAAATGCTTCTCAATAGTCTCCGCTCATCCCGTTTTCGAGAACTTTCATTACGTTCCAAAAATCGGAAACCCCTTGCCTTCTGCAAACGACTGTTCATTATACCGGAAAAAAGACAAACGCGTTTTCGATGATTGTCAACAACTTCAGGGACAGAAATCAGTGATAAATTTCCGACGAAGAAGTAATTACGAAAAATTTTCTCCGCACCCCTTCTCTGTCCCGAAATAAACAAGGAAGAGACAATAAAATAATAATAAAAGGGGATATTAGAAAAAATAGGGAGAGAGAAGCACATGGAGGACTTTGGCAGGAATATGGGCGCTGGAAAATTGCTCGAGTTACTAATGACTCAACAGGAAAAGACTGTTAATACATTTAACTCTTGAATCTGTTCCGGGAAGCATCATTAGGGGACCTAATCTGAATATTATGACTTTCAGCTGGTCTCTCTCCACCCCCACCATCACCAGGGGGCGCGTGCGTTGCCCCAGTCGCAAACGATTTTAAAAACGGTTTCCGCCTAGAACTAACGATGCTGTCCAGACATTGAAAAATAAGAGAAAAAGTGTTCATATATGTCGAGTAAATCATTGTGCTTGCTCTGTTTAGTTATGGACTTGATTTATTAAATACAAATTAAACGTTTAATCACGTACTAAGCGCTCATTTACGAAATGTTAGGTTTAGGTTATGTCTTTACATGAACGATTTGTTTGATAGGGGTTTTTTATTCTTTTCTTTCAGATTTTTAATGGATGAGTCAAACGAAAAATGTCCTTATGCGTTTAAATATCGTTAGCATATTGTTAAAAAGTAAGAAACTGGATAGAATTTTTCATAAGGAAAGTTATTCCAAAATACAAACAATCTACTGATTTCATTAAGTATAGTGCAGCGTTTCTGAAACTGTGGGAAGCGCCCCCCTGGGGGGGGGGCGTGATAACTCTACGAGGGGGGGGGGAGCGCATTGAAAGTCGAAAACAAAGATTATTTTAAAAAATTATTAATTTAGTAAAACTAAATAAGCAAAATACATTCTGACATAATAAAAAATGAAATACACATTTACATTGATATAATACATTTATAAATGTATCAGTATTGTATAGTGTATTTTATAATTAGTTTAACAATACTAAGTTAAGAACAAAATTTCCAATTACCCATGACCCCAAGAGCTTGTCATACATAAAATTATATATAAAAATTAACTCTTATCTTGATAATTTATACGGTTTATAATTAATGCCAAAACTGCTCCCCAATGCCATCATTTTTCATGTAGGCGCACGTATGTGATGTATTAGGGGGGGGGAGAAAAAGAATAAATAAGCAAACTCTCTGAAATAAGTAAATCCTTCGCAAACACTTTCAAGTTCCTTTCATTGCATTCCAAAGCCTTCGGAATAATTTTATGGATAGCAGAGCACAGAAAATATCGTCTTTGGAGAGACGTATATATACGTCTGTGCCATTAATAGCTTTGGCTGAGTGAGAGGTTTATATTCGCCAGTAGCACTTAAGTTTTAACGTCAAAGCATAGTATTCATTGAATTAAATACATTGTTATTGTATGGAAAGGGACGCGATGAAAAATTATGATTGGATTTTTTTTCCATTGAGAACATTTATAAACCTCAATGCACCACACAATGTATCACACTGGGACTTACAACACAAAGAAGGAAATATTTACAACACAAACATCCATTCCTTATCCGGGATTCGAAGTCAGTCCCTATGGCACCGCAGTCAGCATCACTAACCACTATACCGGATGGACAGCATGATTGAATATTCGTCGCAATATTGAAAATTTGAGGTGCACTGGTATAGTGAGAATTAATTGTTTTTTAATCATTAACGTCGTTACTTCGAAGCAATATTAATGATATGACAATGGATCTCGCATTTTGAGACACAATCAAGTATTGAAAACGGCACCTGAGTGAGATATATCACCCCTCTCTCTATATTTATACGCCAATTCAATGTAAGCAATTTGAGCAAGTGCTTAACCATTACTTGCACATGGGGTACACAGAGTGTTCCAATCATTGAAAACCCCTTTTTAAAAATCAATGAAATAATATGAGCAATATGTTTCCGATCCAATCTTTATAAAGCTATTCTTTGTTCTCATCTGAAGTGTCATCTTAGAAAAAAGGCAGATGTAAATAGTACGAACTTGTCGAAAACAACAATACTGCCTAAATATGCTCGCACTGCTAAAAGTTCACATGTAAAAATGTCTGGAAACAAATTGTTTATTTTGTTCTTACATTGTTTACAACAATTTTTCTTGTTGTTACAAAATGTTACGTTGTTGTGATCACAAAAAATAATGTGGATATGATATGTTCGGAAAAAAAATTCATATAACTTAAGGTTGCTTTTTTCTATTCGAGAAGCTTCATTAATTTACATAAACTGTTTTATAAATTAAAAGAGATCAAACTCATATAAACATGTTTTTATTTAATTGTTTACCACACATACAGTCTAGTGAAATAATTTATATTTAATGTAAAATACAACAAAAGAAAACTTCATAACTGGAAAATTAACAGACGTACAATATTCGCCAGAGTAACTTTGTAACTCTCTTTTTCTCCCTATGTGTAACAAAGGGTAATGATACGATTTGAACCCACGCCTCAACAGAAACATCGCTGGCCACCATAATCATTTAATTAACGCTACTAAAAATATAGTCAAAAGTATTTATATTATTTTTGAAAAGGGATTTTGTTTCTTTGAATCAACTGATTGTTTGCTCTTTGTATACTCTTGTAGTTAAATGCATCAACTTAA